>CAJVQA010001243.1:0-26644 GCA_910591915.1 Cetraspora pellucida | reverse complement strand
TTAGTTGTTAAGGATATTTATGTAATTGCAAATGTAATTTCAAAATCTTAATAAAGCACTAGCGTGACTGCTTAAGGGAAAAAAAAAAAAAAAAAAAAAAAAAAAAAAACTATACAACTATGTCATTTTATCTAATAATAGTATTTTTATATCTATTTATATATTTAACAATATTACTAAGGATGCATTATGTAACCAAAAAACCATTTGGCTTTTATCTCAAGATATGAGTAAAGCCTATAATTCTGTTAATTAACTCTTCTTTAACATTCTCTTTAGTGTTTAGCACTTCTTAGTTCTATTATTAACACTATTATTAACTTATTTACTAATTAACAAAATCAAGTTATTATAAATCTCAGCCTTATATCTTTATATCCTATACTTAATAATATTGACCAGAATGAAACTATTACTTCTCTCTTATGATGAATTTATTATGACCTACTCATTTCATATATTTATAACAACTTTAATAATTATATTACAAAAGTTTTCTGGCCAACCAATCTTAAAGATCTAATATATAACAAACTTAAATCATATTGTTTAGTTCTTGCTTATATGGATGACATCCTTTGGATTGCATTTTTACAATAAGAGCTTTTACAAATTCTTAATATAGTAAAATCTTTCTACAATAAGAACAACATTCAAATTAACTCTACTAAATCTATACTCACAACTAATAAATCTTTAACCAACTACAATTCTATTATATACAATAATTATTTACTCAATCTTTATCCTTCAAGTGAACTATTCAAGTTTCTAGGTTGCTAGTTTACTCTAAATAACAAACAAACAAAACAGACAAAGCTTATTATGACTGAGTCTTTACACCTTATTAAAATTGTAAACACTAAACAAATTACTGATATACATGCATAATATATTATCAACATAGTTATTGTTTTTACAATTAAATATTGCCTTCATAATATAATTTTTAACCAAAACACTTGTAACAAAATCCTTACAAATTATATTGAACTTGTTAAAAACAAAGCCAAACTTAGTCATACAACTTCTACTAGTACTTTACTTTATTCTCAATTATATAATATTTGCAATATATAAGATATCCAATTACAATACCATATTACAAATTATACCAAAAGGCTTAACTCTTCTAATCTTCTTAGTATTAGTACTTGTATTCGACTTTAGCAACTTCAAAATAATCTCTGATCATCTACTAGTATACTGATATACAATAATTCTACTATTGATGAACTAAACAAACATTTTACTAACTTTAAAATTATTTAGTTCTTCAAACATCTTGGTATAAAATTTACCTCTAACTCAACTTATAACATCTTACATACTATTCAAAAGGGCTCTATCTTATTAGAATCTCTTCTTAGTTTATATTCTAAATACCTATTCTTCAAAAAACAACTCAAATATCATAGCATTTTATATTTGACTAACTTAACACATTTGACAATTTATGCTTACTGGATTAAAAACACATCTTTTCTCACATTTATAAAATTCCAAAAAGCAAACAACCTCTTTGGTTTATCTATTTAAAAGATCAAGTTATAAGTCATTTCTACAACTATACACTATATTCACACTTATACTACCTGATACTAATTACTATAACTACACTACTAGACACTTCTTATTACTAAAAAACTCTGGCTTATTACAGTACTTAATAATTAAATTATTACTAATAAAACCAGAAGACAACCTTCTCAATCTGGTACTGTGCTTATTACTTACTGACAATGTCAAATTTAATCACAATTTACCTGCTTATATTCCCTTACATCTATTCAATCATATGCATGTCTTGGCTGTTCTCTTAATTTATAAACCATTAATAACAAATGTACAATCATTATCTCTACTAATCTTTCAACTCAATTTTTTAGTTGAGTTAACACAAATAACAAAACTCTTAACTTTAATGCCAATCATTTGAATCTTTTATACTTAGTTGCAATTAAACATTCTACTCAAACTCCAAATACACCTAACATTATTATTTTAACACACTCAATTTCAACTATCTTTGAACTCTATACATTAACTTATAAACTTTATCAAATTGCTAATTATAACACTAACCAACAAGAACTTTACTTCTATACTGATGGCTCTGTTATTAATTTGAATATTTTTCAATGCTTTATAGTCATTAGATGAGTCCAAGTTGACAATAATTCTATATTGTATACATTTCAGATACAAGTTAAACTTTGGCCTTGCTTATTTAAATCAGAACTTATTATTATCTTATTAGCTCTTATTACTTCTCCTAGAAACTGTGCTGTAAATATATATACAGACTCTCAATCTGAAATTTTCAAATACCAAAACCTTTTAAATTTCTTTACTACTTTATCATATATATATACATTATACTTTTTACTCTGAAACACACTTATCAACTTTATCAACTCTTACAAAATTCAAATTATCTTTTACAAAGTTACTGCTCACTAAGATAATATATATAATAATTTAGCTAACCAATTTATATATAACCATTATAATCTAATATAACTTACTTTTATGTTATATAATATTTATAATTCAGCCTATATTCTTATTCTTGAGAATTTTTCTCTAAAGCTACCAACTTATTATAATATTTATACAATTTGTTATGCACATATTTATACACTATAGATTATTCAAAACCACTTTCACAAATAAGAAAAAATTCTTAACCAAATTAACTGACAAGCCACTTGACTATATATCAGCAATAATCAAAAAATTTTAAACTTCTTACATAGCTTTTAATCATCTATTCTTAAGTTTTTTTGAATTAAAATTTTGTTAGATAAACTCTTTGCTTCATACACTTTACACAAATGTTATTGCTCATACTCACCTATTTGTTACTAATATCTTCACACTAGCTCTCACCTTCATTGAATAACTTACTTATTTGATCAACTATTAAACAATCTTATAAATAACTTATTACAATATACTTTTAATATTACTACTTTTAATACTATTTCAGAAATTATAAATCATCTATATCATCAAATTAAATAACTATACTGCATGTTTACTCACAATATATCAGATCTATCTTCAATTTTTTAACTTTATTAAGCTTAGTACCAAATAAAATTATTAGTATAGCACAGATTTATTATTTACAAAAATATCTATAACACTTACTACTAAATTTTTACTTTATCTTAATCAACAAATTTATCACAAAATTTAGATTTTTTACTATATTTTAAAATCTACAATTTATCACCTTACTTCTAATTTACCTTCTAATTCTGCTTCACAACTAGTGCAATTTCTTTCTTTTAATACTATTAGCTCTAAGATTTTTTTTTTTTTTTTTTTTTTTATTTTTATAATATCAAGTAGAAAAAATGTTAATACATAAATATATCAATTGGATATAATTGTATAAGTAAGAATTATTCCTAAGCTACACTATTGTTGCTATATAATGACATCTAGTGTGATATTATCCTTTAGTTATCTGTTATTAGTTAAATCAACTATTGTAATCATTAACTACAGAAAGGGTAAAAGGAACCCTTAGGGTTGTTGAAGTTAATAGAAGCAATTATATATAGAAAAGTTTTGAGAAAGAGTTTTAGAAATAAAGAGATCTATGTTATTATTAAATGTGAAACTATTGTTAATAGAATTGGAAGGTTGTAGGGTAGGTAATCGGATGATCTGTATAAGTTTAAATTTTATAGAAAGTAATTTAAAGATTAAAGAATTTATAATATTAAAAAAAGTATGCTATAAAGTTCATATACTAAATTTGAATAACTTGTATAAATTTGATAATTAGTTAGTTAGTATATAAAATTTTAAAAAACTAATTATAAATTTATATAAATATTAATAAATAAGTTATAAGTTATAATAAATATTGCAAATAAAATAAAAAATAGTTTAGCTTTATAAAATAATTATAAATGAATTAAAGCTGAAAATTTATAAATAATTTAATTATATTCATAAATTTGAACTCATCTAATATATATAAAATATTGTTCTAATCCAGTATTAATAATAAAATTATTAGTATAAAATATAAAGTTATTATTTGTAAAATTAGATATATATATTTCTTAAAGTTTATAAATATGTTTATTTGGTTAAATGATTTTAAAAATCTTGAAATTGTATATAATAATTATTAAAAGTATAAAAAATATATATAAAAAGTGTTTAATAATTATTAAATATATAAGATCAATATAATTAGTAAATAATTTAAGCTTATTAGAGGTTTTTTCTAATAAAAAATATTGTAAAAATAATTACTAATATATTAATAATACATATTTAATTAATTGGATTTAAATTAAGATAGTATCTAGTACATAGTTTGCATTTAATAGATAAGAGTAAATAATATTAATTATAATTTAAATTAATATTGAATTTTTAATATATATTTATAAATTTTGACAATGATAATTTTTTTATTATTGAAATAATAAATAAGAAGTTAAAGTTTTTGTTTTTTGGCAATAATATACTGTATATAAAAAATTAGTACTAGGTAATTAAAAAATAATTGTCTAAGTTGCTTTTTGAAAGTTAAGTATTTAGAATGCTATAATAGAATTACTTTTATTAACTGGCTGCTATTACTAATTATATAAAACTATATCAGATTGAAGTTAGCTAAAATTGTCATGCCAAGATGAATATAAAAGTTATACAATTTTAAAGTTTAATGAGTATTTATTAGAATCATTAATAGTTAGTTTAGAATAATATAAAATTTAAATAAGAGGCTATAAGTTGTTTTTTAATTATTAAAGTCTAATTTAAGTTGTAATACTGAAAAAATCAAAATTGTTAATTCATTAGAGATAATTAGAGATGTGGTATTAAAGTTGAATATTTCAAATATTATAAATACTATATTAGTATGAGTTAAGCATTATACTATTTTATATTAATCTGAAAAATGAGACTTGTATTTTACTATAATAAGATATTTAAATAGAATTTAATTGCATAAAGTATAAAAAAGAATTATATTATATAATTTATATTCTAAAGTTAGAAAATAACTGTATTAATAATAAAAGCAATTTTTTGTCAATGATTTTTTTTGTGTCAATAATGTTAATAAAATTAAAAGCCTCTTTTTTTATCAGTTTAATAGCTTAAAATTGTTTATTATTAAGTATAAACAAACATTCAAGAAACTTAAAAAGTTGGTTTTTAAAAATAAAGTAAATTAAAGATTTAAAAAACTATATTAAAGTGGTAAAAAAGTTTGTAGCTAAAATAGACTTGATAAGATTAATTTGAATATTAGCTATTTGGTAAAAGAATGTAGTAGTTTTAGTAATTAGATTGAGTTCTTCTTTAGACTATGCAATCTAAAAAATATTATCTATATGGACTAAAACTAATACAAATGTTTTTAGGTTTTGGGTTTGAAATAAATGTAGATTGGTCTTTTAAGATGCAAACAAAGTGTATCCTGAAAATTGTGAAGCACTTTTATAAATTATAGAATTATAGTAGATTTTTTAGAATAAAGAAGTTACAGTTTCTTCTTAATCTATATTATTTTTAACTAAATAAAAATTGATATGATTAAGATTAAATATAACATAATATTGATGATTAGTAAGAAGATTAGTAAGTATATTAATAAAAGATTGAAGCATTAATATTTATTTAAGAAACTTTGTAAAAAGCTCTATATTAACAGAATCATATATTTTGTTTATATTTTAAGACAAAAGACATAATTGTTTGTTGTTGCAACTAGTATTTTTAATAATATTATTAAGTATATATACAGTATAAGAATAGAGATGTTATTGCCAGATAGACAATATAGTTATATGAAGATAGAATAAAATATTGTGAAAGTATTAAATTAAGATAATTGGTAAAAAATTTAATATATAGTTTTTTAATATATTTAACTAGACTAATAGGTCTTGTATTAAATAGATTGTTATTAAAAATAGGTTTTTGAAATATTAAGAAGATGTAATCTTTTTTCTATTGTTTAGATATGCAAAAAGTTTAAATATATTAATTAAAAAGTACAGTTATTGCTTAGAAAAAGATGTAACTAGTCTGTTTAAGCATTTTATAGCTAATTTCAAATAGGTTATATATTTTATTGTTAAAAAGTTAATTAAGAGTTATAGAGATTTTATTTAATGAAAATTTAACCAAGACCAAAATATAGTAGTATAGTCTGATTGTAATATTTTGTTTATATTTTTTAGATTAGTTAGTATTGAATTCATGAATGTTAATAGGTCTATAAGCAGTTCAGTTGTCAAAATATTATTAAATATGTTTTTTATTAATTTAGAATCTGTAATAATGTTATTTGATGTTTTAATATTGATTATTGATTTTGAATTAGTTTGAAGTTCAGCATATCTAAGATTGATATGCTAATTTACTTGTTTTCAAATTTGTTTAATGTTTTTTATATTTTGAATATGATAAAGAGCTTGTTATTCAGTATTAGTATTAGTAATTTAGCTTAGTATAAACTCATAGAAGTTGGATATAAAAAGTATGTTAAGATAATAGGTTAAGTTAAAATAATAAATAGTAAGATTAAAGTATATTAGTATAGGTAATAAGTTAGTTAAAGAAACTTTAATTAGTCTAATAATATTATTAAGTTTTTTAAGATTTAGATAAAGTAGAGTAGCTTTAACTAAAAATGATTGTGAAGTTGTGAATTGTTGTTTTTCTGTTAAATGTAACTACATTAATAATACTAGTTTAAATTTTATATCAGATTGTTTCAAGAGATTCAGAGATTTAAATAAAAAAAGAAGTTTTATTTGTAGTTAGATTAAAAAAAACCTAGTCAGCAAAATTTTCTTATTGCTCTTTATTCATTGTTTTATAATTAAAAATTCTTTATTAAATTTTGATTGAATGTCTGTTTTTGTCTGTAAAGATATGAGAAAATGTTTAAAAGAATATAAGAATTTTGTAATTATACTGTATAAAAAGAACATTACAAAATAGCAACTAACTGAGAAAACCAAATAAAATTAACTTCACAGATAATAAAAAGGATAAAAATATATTAAAAAGAAAATTACCAACAGACTGAAATATAAGAAGAAAAAAGATGTTAGTATAGATAAACAGAAATAAACTGCAAAAGAGAAAAAAAATAAAAATAGAATTTAAGAATTATTAGTTATTGGTTTTATAAAAAAAAATATTATTATTTTTAATAACCCTAATGACTAGTTTGGTATAACTCTTTGGTCATATTAAATTTCTAACTGATGCATCAGACCACTCTTGAGTGCTCATAGAAGTAGCTAAAAGATGTCAAGTCAAAATTTAAGCCAACATGTACAAATATGTATACAAGAATCTTAATAAAGGCTACCTAAGTTATATATATAAAAAAATAGATTCAATTTCTACTTATTATTTGACATTTAATATTATATAGCAATCCAGAAGAAAATTATTTCAGACTGATCGTAGAAGAATTATATTAGTTGGATTTAACAATACTGTACATAATAATAATATGCAGAGTGCATAATAGCAAAATTTCGAAATTTGGTTTATAATTCTATTGTTAAAAACTCTAATTCAGAACACACAATAACAAATATATGATCTTCATTTTTTGAGGAGTTTTATTTTTCTTTATTTTTTGTTTTTTTGCTACTTTTTTTTTTTTTTTACCAGACCTACATAATTATATACTAATTGTTTTTTGATGTTATTCTAGCTTCTTAGAATTCTACTGTTTTTAATATCACTCTATATTCTTGATGTTCTGTTTTTTTTTTGATGTCGTTCTAGTTTTTTGGTATTAGAAATAATAGTATTGTAGTAGTTGTATATAATTATATAATATTTTTTAATAAAAAAATATAAACTTATATTTTATTTATTATACTGCATAGTCTCATTTGTGAAAAATTTTGCGGACTTGTATAATTTAGAGATTTCTAACTATAAACTATATTTTTAACTATCGACCAAAAATCAGATGAAATATCAGTCGATGAATTGCATGTATTTAACCAGTGAATCATAAAGGATGTTCAGAGGATCCGACCTCTAATATCGGCGTTTTCTTAATGCATTTATAATAAATGACAAATATTGATGTAAGTAAAGCCAGACCACCACCTACACCAACACCAATACCAATTCCGATTTTCAGTGCTTTATCATTTGAATTATATTGGTTTGTTTGATTTGGCGTTACTTCTTGACTTAAAGATGTAACCCATTTGTAGTTTTGAGTATCAAAAATATAAATCTTACTAAAAAAATTTTTCCTATTTCGGCCTGATAAAAGAGATCGGTTAAATATATAAAAATGAATGAATAAAATTATATAACTTTGTAATTACCAAATGCAACTATCATGAAATTTTCATAAACCGCAGCAGAGTGATACGTGAGAGATGGAGTACCAGTCACATTTAAAGACAACCATACCCATGTCGTTGTATTTAATATTGCAATACGAGGATTCACTATGCCAAACGTTTTCTTATTATCCTTTGAACCACCAAATACAATAACATTTCCATCTTGAGCTGATAGAAAGGAGTAGAAAGGAATAAATATATAAATGATTAAAAGTAAATAAAAACAAACGAATAAATGAATAATAAACCTAAAACAGCTGAATGCCCGACTCGGGGTTGAATAGGTGCACCATTAACAGTCTATTAAAAATAGAATTGATTATTCCAAAATTATACATATTTTATACATACTGATACTTCATACATACTATATTTTGCCAAATTGAGAATGTTAGGTCAAATGATTGAATCTAGATTAATTTAAATAGAATTAACGTTAAAATATTGCTAAATTCATCAATGTTAAAAAATTAAAATTTCGAAAGTACAAATTTAAGCTATACATTGTTCATTTCGACCATAGTTTGAGTATTACCATTAACTTTTCTCCCACCAATATATATAATAACACTATAAAATGGTATAAATACAGCTGCGTAATCTAGAAAAGGAAAGCCAACATGATTTAGGTCTATACTCCATTTCATACTACTATAATCTAATTTATTCATGTCATTATAATAAGTAATATTTGAACTATTATTATTAGCTCCTCCAAAAATATAAATAGTTGTAGCACCACTAGGACTAATAGCTTGCATTTCATTACGCGACTTGAAGGAATTATTAAGTCCAACAACATTTAACGGTGTCCATTGTGAGGTATTAGGATTAAATTGATATCCAATTGTAGGAAAATTAGATTTATTTGTATTAGGAGTAAACATTCTTCCACCTAATAAATAAACAAATTTGCTAATATCACCGTAACATGCACTACCCCAATAATTGGCTACTGGCATTTTATCAGACTGAGACCACTGTGGATCACTTCTATTGAATGAACTCGACAAATTCAAGTACCATACATCATGAAAGTAAGTAGTGTCATTAGTTCCACCAAAAAAATAAAATACATTATTGACAAGCACGCTAGCCTGACCATAACGGGGTTGAGGTCGACAATTTCCATAAGAATATATAAGACTAAATATAAAAAAAGTATTCCAAAAAAAATTCATTGAAAAAAGGAGAATCATTACGTCGTAAAAAATGAATCTTTTTTTGCAACCCAGAGCGACTACAAATATTCAAATATTTAAGACCCTACACAGAAAAAGGAGTAGTCAAAAAAAAAATTTTTCGATTTTGGAATTTTGTAAGTTCCGAACGTTTAAGTGTAACCAAAATAAAAAGATCAGTTTTGTTAAGACAAAACCTTTATGTTACAATTTTTAGTGTTAAATATATCGGACTTTTGAAAATTGATAAATATTACGCTATTTAATCGTTGTACGATCGGGTTTAAGCGCACAACTCTAATAAATCATATGCAAATAAGTTCTTGTGCTGTGCTGTTGTAATCTGCTGCTTTAAATTACTACATGATACATATCCAAATTTATATATCATGGTCAAAGTGCTTTTTCTCCATAAAGTAATTACCAGCAATAAAATTAGAAAAAAATTTAACGATTTTCTAAATCAGGTATGTACGTGTAGCACCTTCGCAGAGCATATGTAGTACTTTCTTATATATAAGGGTAATTTTTACGGTTGGATTCACACATGAATCTATATATTGATTATGAACTGTTTACAATTGAGTTTTTAAAATTCTTGTAGTAAAAGCGATCATTTATTATTATATTATACTGAGCAAACTATTGCCATTTTATCTATAATAAGAAACTTTTAGATCAAATGCAACATCAAGAATACAATTCTAAGAATGAATCAACTATTTGTCTCAAGATATTAATATGTTTATAATTCTCTAACGTCGTTAGAAAGGTTATTGGGTAATATGAATTGAATAAATATGATGAATTAGAATTAGTAATTCTAAAAAAAATTGAACTTCAACGTCAATAAATGTTAGAGTTATTACAAATGCGCCTATTGGAAGTTAATTCATTACAGGATTTTTCAACATTGATATCAGCAAAAATTTTTTTATAGGCGAAGTTAAGGTCAGTGCGCAAAATTTTAGGGTGATGTAATCTTTTATTTTTAGCAATGTTTTAACCATAACTTGGGAAACCATAGCTGGAGCTGGATATAGAAATTTTTCATAATTAAATATTATTAGGAAATTACTACATATTGCCACCCGCTTAATCTGATTGGCCTCCAACATTCCTAACCCTAATTATTGGTTATCATTATGGTTAAGCTATGTAATGGATGGCATACACTATCATTAAAATATTTAAATTATATCATACTTATTATATTATTATAAAGAATGGGTATCTCCTGCCTGATAAAAAATCAGACCGAAAACTGGCTTAATTAAATGGAATTCCCAGCATTTATAATAAGTTTTGTACTCTTGTAGGTTGTTTGTTTCTTTAATTAGTAGCAATGTGACTAAAAATTAAAATGTCATATGCTGTGATCTAGTAAAAAACATTTGATTCTTAATAATTATTAAACGCTATCTTAAATTAAATTTACATCTGTATCAATAGTTTATTCAAAGATAAGCTAACACTTATTTAATAATTTTTTTATATTAGGGAATTCTGAATTAAGGACTTGGTCTCCGATTTAAGATAAACTAAGTGACATATTTACTTTAAAATACGCGATCCATAAATCTTGTTTTTTTTAACGTATAAACTTATTTACATAATCGTTTATCGGTAAATATTCATAAAAAAAAAGCCAGTTATATTAATGTTTGCACCTATTTAATTCCTATGTCGGGATTTTAAAATAGAAATGGGATCTTTTAAACTCCCACTTATTTTCGAAATAAGTTAATTCTGAATCACCCTATTAGGGTAATTTAACTTATTCCAAAAAATAAGTGATTTAAAATCTACTTCTACTTAAATTTCAAAAATCAGAAAATGGAATCGAACCTTTTTTTAAAAAAAATTTATGTAACATTGTTTCGAAACAAATATATTACTAATCTTGTTTGAATTCAGACCCTGGTTGATAAAAGCAGATTCTCTTATAAATTTTCGTGCAAACTAAAAATAAAAAATGTTGGACAAATATTCAACCAATAATTTATTAATGCTGAGCATGTTAACATTCTTACGATCTGTACGATCTGTAGAATAAATACAGTATACAAAATTGCTTCTATGTATTGATTATGCCGAAATCACAAGTTTAATCAAATTAGTCGAAAAAACCATTCGACTAATTTTTATCAGGTGTAAACTACAGTTGTTAGACGAAATCTAGAGGTTTCGCCACTGGCGAAAGACGAAATCTAGTTTCGACTTTGGCCAAAAAAAAAAAATCAAAAAGACGAAATGTCGAAACTGGCGAAACTAGTGAAAACAAAATTGACCCGGCAGATTCTCGATTTATTGGCTAAGAGCGACGATAAAAAAATTTGGCTGAAATTGCTCAAAATTTTACTAATGAAATCACAGCCGCTCATTAAATTAAATTGTTCCTGGGCTAATTTTACCATTTTGTGGGTTTATTTCTTTGAAAATTTCTATTTTGAGAACAAAAAAATCAAAACCTTAATTCCGCCTGAAATTAGTAAACAGTTATGTAATGTGAATTCCGCCTGAAATTAGTAAACAGTTATGTAATGTGGGCCGAAATTTTGCAGATCCACGTCCATTAGCCAATCAAAATCTATGGGGCTAGCAATGCAAGTCTAAAAAATTTAGCTCATTATGTGATTCTGTTAAAAAAAATTTCACTAAGAAAAAAACATTTTGCAATTAATTTAGGGTTAGGATCCTACCAGTAATTTAGTATTTGGTTTAAAGGGCTATAATTATAGTAAAATTTCCCGAAGAAAAGCTATAAGCGTTTTTTTTTGGTTTGATTTTTTTTGCACTTCTTTTACGTTACACCTGATCTCAAAATCTGATTGGCTATCGAGAATCAAGGACAACTTTATTGCTGCAGCTATAATTAAAGAATTTTTGTTGCACCACAAACCTGGCACACATTCAAGAATTAATTCGATACTATAGCATTAGGGCATTATGGCATTACAGCAATATGGCAATACGGCAATATAGCATTACGGCAGATAAGATTTATGGCATTTAGGTACTGTGCCGTAATTAATTCTTCTATCGGTAAAATGCTGCAATACCGTAATTCAATAATTCTACCACTAACTATAACTCTAATTCTAAGTTACATTACAACACACATATAATCAGTGTTGTCATGTCTAAGACTTTTTTAGACCATGCCCAAAGTTCAAACGTTCACATGTCAAGAATGTCCACAGCATATACAAGCTCCAAAAATTAATATATTAATTTAAAAAATATATAATTATACATTTTTTATAGTGCTGAATATTTTTATTTAGAAAGTTAAAATAGATTAACTTAATAAAATTTTGAGTAATTTTAATTTATTTATTTGTCCAAAAAATGTTACAAATATACAAACCATGTCCACAATGTTCTGTACCAATATTGTATATAATTATGTTAAAAATATTTGTCATATGTATAATGTTTGTTATCATTAATCAAATTTTACCATCATAGATAAATAACTGAGATTTAAAAAACTAACTAAAGTGCATTAGAAAATGATTGCTAATAGTAATAATGTTAATGAACTACTTACACATATATGGAACTTAATGTTTTTAATGAAATGTTAAAGAGAAAAAACAACAATTTAATAATAAATTTAAATTAAAACTTTTATGTTTATTACATGAATAATATTAATACATAGATAAATGATTCTAAAAGAAAACATTTAAGCTTTGAATTTCAAGGTTGAGTATATTTAATTATAAATTCTAAAACCCGTATTCTACTTTCCTTTAATAGTAATTGAATACAAACAAATGGCTATCGTTTTGTTTATTACTTTGTACATTTTTCATGCGAGCCACGCGCAAATTATTTTCATCAAATGTTTGAATTCTAATTTTCTTTTAATAGTATTTGAATACAAACAAAAAGCTATTGCTTTGTTTATACATTTTGATCTTCTGAATTTTGAGGTTTTGCCTTTCGCCAGGGGTTTCGCCAAGCTTCGTCAGTTTCACCAGGTTTCGCCAGTTTCGCTGGGGAGTTTCGTTTCGCCAGGTTTAGGTTTCGTCTTTTGCCATTTGCCCATAATGGTTTTGCCTAACAACACTAAGTGTAAACTAAAATCAAGCAGCCATAGCAGTCAATTACAAACCGTTAATTAATGAAGGATCTAGATCCGTACAAAGATGTTACATTGAACATTAAATACAGTATATTGAATTTATAATCATGATCATAACGACATCATTATTATCATGCTATATTATCATGCTATCAATATCAGTGAAGATGTTTTAAAACATGTAAAACAAATTTTAAAGCAATATAGATTATTTGCCATCCTTAACAGTAAGGCCTAGAACTGGGATTCTTTAATATCCATTGTGATTATTCACTGAATATTCACGGGTTTTAGTCATTCACAAATAATATTGGATGAGAATACCCGGATTTTATATAGGAGGTCGAATGATACAATCGGGTACAAAGCGGGTTTTGATTTACACTGATCATTAACTGATTACTGTCCGATTAATGTTGTTTTTTATTTCATAAATCGATATATTTCGGATGGCTAACAATCAGACACCATCATTCAACTGCGTATGAATATCATGGATATTCATTGATTATAATATTATGTAAATTTAGCTATGTTCTTTGTAATTGAATATTTTTATTCATGAATATCCACGGTTCCCGCATCTAAAGCCGATTAACTTAATTTCGTAAATAATACAAGCACAAAAAGAAATTGTGCATGAAAATAAACTTAGTACGTATGTACGTAAAGACAGAATTTCTAAAAAATTTATCAAATTTGGTTCAATTGACTCATCCATATTAATATCTTTTTATAAGGAATAAAATATACGTTACTGACATTTTAAGTGCTCCAAAGTCCGTTAAGCATTGTTTTTCAAGTGTTTTTGTTTCCTTTACTTTTTTCTTTCGTACGTGATAATCAAAATTGGACTCGCTAATTTCTGTTTCCTTTTTAGAAATTTGTATTACTCGCGAAAACAAATGCATGCTAGTTAAAGATGCCTGACGAAACCCATTTGCCAAGCAATTTCTGAATGTCGATTTGACGAATGACGAAACCAATGACAAAATCCGTGATGATTGATGAAGCATAAGAAATCATTCCTTTTTTTTCATAATGGAAATAAAATGATCTATTAGATGTTAATATTTCTCTTGCATTATTATATCTACCCATTTATATTTTTATTTGATATTTTTTCTTTTTTTATGAAACATATCCGACATTACCCGTGGTGTCGGTCACTCGAATATATCCGATGGATCTTCCAAACATAAACTACTGATACAAAAAGAATACTATACTTTTAACACTAAATATTATCATTTATAGGCAATTTTTTTTTCATAACAATAGTAGTTTCGTCAATCGTTTCGTCAACCGTCAACGGTTTCGTCATGATCGTCATTTGACGAAACCTCTCGTCAGGCATCTTTAATGCCAGTAAAACTGATATTAAAAATATAATTCTTAAAACAATATTGAAATTTATATAAAAGATGACAACTTTCATTATTAGCTTACAAGTAATTTGCTTGTAAAAAAATAGACTTGTATTAGAAGTAAAAAATTTTACATAGTCAAAAACATATAAAATTTTAAAAAATTTTCTTATCAAAATTAATAAAACAGATCATAAAATATATTTTTCATTTAGGAATTACGTATACTGCTAAAATTAATATTTAAAAAAATTTCAGGGCAAATTTGCAGTATAAACGAGATAGTACTACAAAATATACTAAAAAATTTAAATAACTATATCATAATACGTACTAAAATTTAAGTTACTGCAAATTGAAAATTTTTGCCAAATAAAATTTACGTTTATGCAATTATTTATTCATTTTCAATTATTATTGCTTTTAACACCAAGTCAAGATTGGATTTTCCTTTTTCGATAGTTTGCAAAACGCTTTCAGTACCTTTGATTGAATATGTTGTGTGTTCATTTATCAAACATTTGTTTAGTAAAGGTATTTCAACTTTTTTTCCAAAATTACTAAGGAAATAATACATTATAGGAGTGTTCGGGATCCACGCAGCAGGTCTTTTATATTCGTAATCTGCATTAGCAAAAAACCAAATTAAATGAGAAATGCCGTTTTCATACTCAATTTCCTCTTCTACTTCTACTTCATAGGGCGAATTTTGTTCATAATTAACCATTTTATGCTCATCATCCTTAAGTTTTCTTATTGATTTAATAGTCAATGGTGGTGTTTTTATGTTTTCATTTATACCAAGTGGATAAATTAATGATTTGAATCTAATTTTAGGTAGTGTAAATTCTTTTTTACTAGAAGGTAAAATTAAAGAATTGATAAATGTATCAGCATTTAAAACCTTTGAATTAATATCGTTCCATACATTCTCTTCAAGAATATTACAATAAGGTTTAATTTTCTCTGTAACATCTTTACTAGGAACTTGAAAGTATCTAATGTGAGGAAGACAATGTTTAAGAATAGCCTTTAATGACTTAAAATTTTCATCAGTCCATTCATTAAGATCCAATGGTAAATTTGAAGTCTTTGCTTTTCCCCATAAAATAACTTTATCCCAAATTTCTGATTCTTCAATTTGTAAATAATCATTCTTTAAAAGTGAAATTAAAGCAACCTCATTGAGAGTGGTGAATTCATCAGAATCAAAAATTATACTTGGATTTTTAACAATAATATTATCGCAAAATTGTTGTAAAGGTCCAAATCTTTCATTAAAAATGCTAACTTGATAAATGCGAAAAATATTTAAACGAAGCCAAGCTGTATGATCATTAATAAGATGAGTCTGAAGTTGCTCAGCTAATTCTGTAAACTTAAGTTCATTAACGGCGATCAATAAATCAAATATAGTTGAAACTTCAAGACCTTCTAAATAAATTATACCGCCATAGATGTATCTATATAATAAGCATCGAAAAAAGCGATAAAAATGTAGAACTATTAAAATTTTATTATATAATCAAATATTTATGTAATGTTCTATAACTTACCTAATAATAATGTCAAATAATTTGACTGAAACATGAGGTAATTTAATTTTAATCATATTATCTTCTTTAAGCGTATCGACTAAATTTTGACGAAAGTATAATGAGCGTTGGTATATGATTGTTGAATGTGCTTTAAAAAGTTGAATATTTGGCAGTTCTCCAACTTCAATTACTACATTATAATCGTATTCACTTTCTAAAAGCTGTGTAAAATCTTGTGAAAGTTGTTCAAATAATTTCAAGGTCGCCATACTTTACGAACGTATAGATAAACGGAATGCTATTATATTATTTTTATGGTTTGCTAGCGCTAGTGATTTGGATTACTGTAAATGGTGTGATTAGGTCAACAGTAGCGGGTTATACGTATTTGTGTGTACAAAAATTATAAACACCATTGATCATATGCATATGGGCGGATTGAAAAATTTAACTGTGTTACGAAGAATGTTGTAATAAATGCAGCATATTGATATGTAACACGATCAGGAATATTCAAAACAAACGTTCGTTCTGCTCATAGTTCAAAAATCGGCATAAGAAGCCAACTTTTGTGCTCTAACAAAAAGGTTTCGTTGAACAATTTTACTGGATAAACGATTTCCCTTTAGATTCTAACTTTGACCCTAACTCTAACCTTAACAAATAATTATTTAGTTTTCGCCGCCAACCTTGTACACACATTTACGATATGCAATTATGTATAGTTACTTTACTAAAATCGATGATCACATTTTTTGCATAATAGCTAATTTGAGTCTAATCGCTTTTAGAAATAAGATTCTTTTTTTGGAACAATTGTACTATCGCTATCGCACGACATATCCTTTTTTGTACTAAATAAAGAATCTTTTCTTTACATATTTGGGTTTCGTTTTCTTGTATTACAAATAAATACTAGGTTATTAACCACTGTACTTTCGCTCATCTTTTAATAATAATTGTCAAATTTTAATGTTAACGACACTGTGCTAAATTGGACACAAATGGAAAGCTCTCCCAAGTTGTAACAACGGACGAAGTTTAATATACATTACACGGAACCTGCTTCACGGTAATAATTTAATATACAACTAGGCGCTTGAGTTGCTTAAAGGGAATTAATTATCGCAATGTATCGATTGCACTAATGCATTGAGTATCAGATTTAATTCAGTTTGATGCAGGTTTTCTTGTGTACTTCCAAATAGTATTGTTAAGCAAAACCTAAAAGGTTTTCAAAAAAAAAATTTAAAATGACAAAACTGACAAAATTAACAAAACTGATAAAATTAATAAAACTGACAAAAGTAACAAAACTTGTGAAACTGACAAAATTAGGTAAAATTGACAAAATTATTTTTTTTTTAAATATTAAAAGTGAGTTCATGCTTTTAATTTTATTGAAATTTTTATAAAGAAAAATTTGTTTTTAAATTACATATAAAAACAGACATAATTTGAAGAGTAATTAAGGTTTATTTAGATTTGGGTATTAATAATAATATAAGATAGAAGAATGTAATATTTGATTCATTATATAATTCAAAGATCAATTTTAATAATATTAAAGTAAAAAGTAAGAGTAGACTAAAAGAATTATGAGTTAAGTTAGTAAAGATGTAATTTGAAATTATGTAAAAGGGGAAAGATCGTCTGGGAAAATACTCATAGAGAAGATACCTGCTGGGTGCTCTAGAAAAACACCATAGCTAGACTTAGGAGAAGAAGAAATGTACCAGTTCAAGAAACAAGAGCAACAGCCCTGGTCCCAAGGAAATGACACTTTGTAGACACATTAAATAAGGACAGCACAAAGAAAATGAAGAAGGTCCATAACACGTGCCACAAGGGCAAAGGAATGCCAATTGTATTTCAAGCAATAATGCCCGAAGGTACAAACATGCAAGTAGATGCTTTTCAAGCCAACTCTGACACTAACATGACGGACTTGACATCCCAGGACTGGTTAGAGATTATAGAAGGCGAAGCAGCGCAGAAAACCAACAAGTTCTACCTGAAGACAACAATTTCTGCAAGGAAAATTCTACAGCTACAGACATAGAAGGTTCTAGCAATCTGTGTGACGATAGGGCAGGTGAGATGACCTCACATGACTTGCATTTAGACACCAGTCATACAAATGTAGTTGCAGAACCAAGCATTGAAGGAAAACCTAAAAATAAGATACATTCTTAGGAAACAAAATTGTGGTCAGTCTTTTTACAAAATTAACTAGGGGAAGGGCAACCTACTCCACCTTCTCCCTCAGAGCCAATATAAGTACAAAGAACAGAAATGCACTCTTGTTTGATATGCAAAGACTTAATCAAATCTCTACTAATGACATAGTGGTCACATTTTACAGCAAAATAGAAGGGGACTTTATAGGAGTCAAACCACATTTTGTTATAGAAACTTGTATGTACTTAGAATAAGAGAATACACAAAAAAGGGGATAGATATGTTTTAACAAACCTTCTATGACCACATCTCATCTAGGACTAACCAAGACTTACTGTCAATAAGGCTGAGAAGAGTCCCAATCATAGACAAAGATACAATTTCAGAAGAAATTAAATGGGCTTTTGATAGGGTGGGCACTATCATAATAATCAAACTCCTGCTATATAAGGGAACTCCAATACATTCAGACCAATGGGTCATAATTTTTAATATAACAGAAGATGTAAAGTTAGCTGAGCAAATGCCAAGATATGTTAATATAATGGATCAGAAAGTAGTCACAAAATAGAAGAAGGTGCCAAAACTCTGCTTTTTATGTGATGAAGAGAGCCATATGAAACAGGACTGTGACCAACTAAAAGAAGCTAACAAACTAAACTGATACTACAAAGAGTTCAAGAAACACAAGAATAAGCAGTCTGGAAGGTATGTGAAGCCAAAACCTGTTCGAGAAATGGTAGAGGAGAAAACAGGAAACCCATATATCAACAGAAGCCAAAATGGTGAATTACGTGAAGCTACAGAGATAGAATAGGACACCTATATGGTGATAGTAGATGCATCATTGGAGATGGCCCCAACACAATTAAACATGTACAATGAAGAAATAGTCTTGCCAAACAACTTGGAACTCATTTTAGCAACATCAATAGTCGCAAACAACAAGAATATTGCTTCAGCAGGTCCAATTAGGAATGAGGAAGAAAAAGATAAGAGTAATAACAATACATTACATGAGCAGTTATTACTACTCAACAATGGAACTACAAACATAATACAACCAGAGGTAGATGATGGTTTCACTAAAGTTACATATAACAAGAAAAAGAAAAAAAAGAACAAAAAAGATAGGAGAGAAATTCTGGCCTCATATAAAAAACCCAAAACATCCCAATAATGAGAGAACATGTAATTACAGGTGTAACACTAAATGTCAAAGGATTAAATAATAGAAACAAATGTAAAGAAACACTGACTCTTCTTAAATCATACAAGATAGACATTATATTAATTCAAAAAACCAATCTAAAGGATATAGCTATGCAAGCCTTTCTCAAAAGTCAATAGCACTTAGACTTGATATGGTCCTCGAAGGCAGCTATCTTAGCAGAAAACAGGTAAATAACTTTTAATAATCAAAAAACCTTATATAATGTAAGGGTAATAATGGCTAGTTTTCAATTTAAACATCTAACATTTCAGGTTACAAATGTATATGCCCCTCCAAATGTTGCAGACAGGTGGGACTTTCTAGAGGCATGGGCATCTAGCATAAACACCAATGCGATCAACATCATAGCTGGTGACTTCAATACAAATCTGAACCTATCAGACAACAGAATTAGTCAATCACAAAGTCATTATAATCCCACTAGGAATAAATTAGAAGAACTCATAGAGGGGTTTACAGATATGGCTTATATAAGCCAAACAAAACCTTTTGTCACTTACTACCAAACAGTAAGAAATGGACAATCGATGGCTACGAGATTAGATTACATTTTTCTTGATAATGACAATATATAGTTGTGTAACAAATTAGAGACTAAGTTCAGAAACTCTGATTACCTTCTTGTATGGTGTTTATTATATAGTAACTGGGAAACACCAAAGCCTACTTTATGGAAGCTAAATCCGCACATGCTAAATAATCCATTCATATTAAAAGAAATAAAAACTAATCTTAAGAATAAAGAGGCAACACAAATTGGGATTATTACAAGGTTCAGTGTCAATCAATTTTTAGGACTTGTAAGCCACCAACTGCTTCAGAAACACACATACACAAATTACATAAAAAAATAACAGAACTTAACAATAAAATGGCAATGAATTCACAACTGTCTGATCTAAGTATTGTGATAACACAGTTAAACTCAGAGCTATAGGTGGAGTTAAAGCTACAAACAAAAAAATGGCAATTGAGATCAAATATTAAATGGCTAGAAGCAGAGGAAAAGTCAACAAAGTATTTCTTCGAGCAGTACAAGTCAAGAACATTACAGAAAGCAACAAGTCTAGTAAGAAACCCCACAGCTTCAGCCTCAAAGGATAGACTAGAAATACTGCAGTATATAAAGAAACAATTTATGATACTATATTAAGCAAAACCAATAGATCTAGAAGCAGCAGAGGCTCTTACAGAAGATTTGCCTTCAGTGTCACAGCAACAAAATACTGCTCTAATAAAAGAAATTAGCCTACAGAAAATCATAGAGACAATCGATAAACTCTCAAAACACAGGATGCCTGGACCAGATGGCTTAACACATGAATTTTACAAGACATTTCATGACAAAATTTCCTCACTTCTTTAGATTGTCTTTAACAAAGCTCTAAACTTGGGCACAATTCTAGACTTATGGCAGAAATCAGTAATTACACTGCTCCTCAAAAAAAGTTAAGAACTAGATAATATTAATAATTGGAGACCTATCTTACTAGTAAATGCAGACACTAAGATCTTTACAAAGATCATGACAGACAGGCTCAACATCATTTGCAAGGATATTATAGAAGAACATCAAGCAGGTTTTATAAAAAATAGGTCAATTGTTGATGCCGCCTTAGATATTATAAGCATGATGAGAGTTAAAAAAATCTGACGGACATGAACTGGCTTCTTTTCTTGAACCAAAAGAAGGCATTCGATAGAGTGGATCACAATTACCTAATACTAGTACTTGAAAAAATAGGCTTTAGTTCCACCTTTACAAACCTAATCAAAAGTCTTTTTGAAAACCTGTGGGCACATATAACAGATGTGGGGCTACTTTCCACCCCATTCAAGATTAGCAAAGGAGTTAGACAGGGTGATCCCTTTTTCTCTTTGCTCTACATGATAGCTTTCGAACCTTTTCTAAGACAATTAAAATTGAAAATAAAGGGGGCAGCAACAGGAATTACAAAGTTTAAGCTCACAGTCTATGCTGATGATTTAACAGTAGGTTTAGGCTCAATAAAAGATTGGAATACTTTGATGAACCTGTTAACAAAATATAAAGCAGCAGCTAATGTGACAGTAAATAAGAAAAAATCTAAACTGTTATCTTTAACCAAAAAAGCAGTGCAAACAGTATTACCAGAAGAGAGAAGTTTTGACAAACTAGATGAAAATAGGTCAATTAGAATCCTCAGTTTTGAGGTGAATAAGAAGAGACAACCAAGCAAAACTCTTTGGGATAAGATTACTATAAAATTGAAAAAGCTAACAGAAAGTATGAAACAGAGAGAACTTTCATTTAAGGGCAAAATCTTAATAACAAAATTGCTCTTACTATCTAGGATCTGGTTCGCCTTCTATATATTCCCATCAAATAAAAAACAGCTAAACAAAATTAATAAAATAATGATTTCATGAATAAAAAACAAATCAAAACTCCTTCCAAGATATGGTACATATCAACAAACACTAGAAAATAATGGTCTAAATGCCCTTGTCTTACTAGACATGCTTGATGCCAGACTAATAATAATTTGGATAAAACTATGGTCAAGCAGAAACTTTTGGGCTATAAATGAGAGAGTAAAAATAGAAGCTGCACTGCTTAAAAGATGTAAAAAAAAGGTACAAGAAGCTCTTTCAATCCATCCAATTAGGCTAAAAGGGTGGTACTGCGAATAGAAGCCATATCTTATAGTCTGGAAAAGACTAAAGAGAGAAATACCAGATAGCAGCAAAAACTGGTTCTGGAACCTTGAAGACCTTAAGATTATGGAAACCATTGCCACAAACTTGACTACAGCAAAAGCTACAGAATATTTAAAAAAGTTATCTATTGCATGTGCCTTAGCACAGATCAATTTTTTCAGTGAACCAAATAAAAAGGATAGCTAGGCATGGTCACAATTAAAATGAGTTCTGAATAATAAAAAAGATATTTTTTGGAGGCTGCTACATAATGCATTACTCTTGGGTACAAGACTGGCATACATTGATCCAACAGTCTCTTGGGACTGCCCATGGTGCCCAGAAGTACTGCAGATACTGGAACACTTCGCTATAAAATGCCGAGTTAGTCATAAGTTATAGGAACTTGCATATAACATATTTAGTCTCTCGCAAGACATAATCCTCCCAACCATGATAGAAGAAATATTTACAGCAGCTAATGCCAAGTCAACTCAATCACACACAACATTTATTTGATTACACATCACAGTAATATATGAGATATGGATCTGGTTCACAAACAAGCAGTGGGGCAAGGGCACAATGCCAGAACTAGCACTACAGTTTATTTGGAAGTCTAGAATCTGAAAGAAATAAAGCTGGCATTAAACAGCTGCTTGCTCAAGGGAAAAGAAAAAGACTTTTTAAAGACAGTATATAGGATGTGTAGTCTAGAAAATAATCATACATAATAATTTGTATATATTTCTTAGTTTAATAAATAGCATCATTTGACATCCCAGATAAATGCTATCTTGGGGTTTTTTAAAAAAAAAAAAAAAAAAAAATTATGTAAAACATATGAGATCCTATTTGTTATATATTTTTTGGTTTAAATAAAGAAGTTTAATAGAAAGATTTGATAAGAAATAGAAGTATTATGAATAGTAAAAATGAAATCAGTAGAAACTAAATCAGATAAAGTATAAGTAAGAAATAGTATTATGAGCCTAATTTTTTGTGAATTACAAGAGCCTAAATTGAGTAATGATCACTACTTGATTCAAAGTCATGTAAAAAGTAACAAAAAAGTTACTTCTGTTACTTTTCTTATTTCTGTTATTTCTGTTACTTATACTATTTCTTTTACTTATGAGATAAATGAGATATTGACTTTATCAAATATAATTAGAATATAACAGATAATATATTTATGTTAGAATTTAATTACCAATGTAAATAAAATTTTTATTATAAATAAAGGGACCTTCTGCTTAGAGGAAAAGTAACTATAATACTTTTAAGAAAATATAATTGCTTAAATAAACTTAATATATCAGATTTATATTAAAAGTAAACTGTAATTTAACCCAAAACTATTATTAAAAACTATTATAATTAATTATTATTTACTCATTTGTAATCTACTAAAACTGCATTTTGTTTATTTACTACAAATCACATAACCAAGCCATTAACACAAGAAAAGAATTTCAATCTGATTTGATGTATCATAACCCCAAGTTAAAAAAGCAGAAGGAAGAGAAAAGAAGACAAAGGCTAATAAAAGAATAGGTTAAAGAAAAGATTTAGAAGAAAAGAGTAGTACTTACCTACAAATAAACTACTAGTCAAATCTAACATGCCTATTTTAACTTGGCTACTATAGGTTATATAAGAATTGGAAGAAATTAGTGACAGACTCATCATTTGCTGTACAATAGTATGTAAAAAGTTGTATAGTTTTAAAATTAATAAAATTAATAAAAGTAATAAAATTAGAAAAATATACAACTAGTAAAAGATAAAAAAATTAGTAAGAGATAAAAATAAAAAATAATTAAAAAAAATTAAATTTTTTTTGTATAATTATTAATTTCTTTATTTTTTTTATATAATTAAAAGATAAAAAACTTTTTATAAATCCATTTTACAAAAATTAACTAATGAATTCATTTATCTAAAAATACTTATAACTATTTATTTTATTAATAAAAATATTTTTAAACTTTTAAGTAATATTGTTTAGCTCATTATTTTACAGATATTCTTTACATATTAAGTTGTTAGTTTTTAAACTTAATAAGAAAATTGTACTGATAGTTTTTAATTTTCAGTTTTAAGAATTTAATTCTCTTGTAGGTTTTACTGTCTTAATTTATTTTATACTTTTAAATAAAGTTGTAATATATATTTATCTAATCAAAACAAGACTAAATAAAAAGTTTTAATTTAATAAAGTTTATTATTTAATCTGCATAACTATTTTATCTTATCTTAGCATAAAGTCAACTTATTTTAAATCAAAAAAATCTTATTTCAACTTTTTAAAATATTTTATATAAATCTACTTAAAGCATCAATTCTAATGCTAACTTTTTTTACTAAACCTTCTCTATTGCTTCTGATTTTATTGATTTTTTTTACAACTACTAATACTAATCTTTTTTTTTAAGATGAAATTTTGCTCATATCTTTATTAATTTGTTGAAGAAATCTTCAAAGGTTTCTTTAGATATAAATTACAAACTTATTCCAATTACAAATATATTACAAAAATAAAGCTTAGACTATAAACAAATTTTTATCTAATTTATTTGTAACTTAAACCTACTAGAATAATCAAATTTATTTAGATTTAATAGTATAAATATTGTTTCTAGGATATATAGTATCTAGTATACAGATTAAAGATCAATTTTGTAAAGTATATATTCTAATAATAAGCAGTTATTATCTTCTATATAGAATTAATTAGATAGATCACACAGTTAGCAAACTATATAATATAGGTTACAATATTAATTAGTATAATTATAGAATCTTCTACATATTATAAATCTGTTATTTAGTATAATATTGTTGTTTTTTTTCATTATGCTAGTTTAGTAACATATGATTTCCAAATATGATTATATATTTTTTATAATATTTTGGTGAGCAGTTTAGTAGTTATTGAAGTTATTATTTGATAAAATATAGTATATAATCTGATTGTTGCAAGTAGATATATCCTTGTAGGATTATATATACTGTATATTGCTTTGTTTTCATTAAGAATTATTAACTAATATACTGTTATATTAAGTTAGTAGATAGTATAATTATTGGCATATACTTATTTGTGCCAGTGATACAAAACCAAAAATAGAATAGATCATTATCAGATCATTATTAATTATGTGATTGGCTGATCAAAAATTGAAGTTCAACTTACTAAATTACTTATTTTACTCTATTGCAATAGCAATTGTAGTATAATGATAATGGCACATTAAATGTATATGATCACAGTATAATAATATATTAAAATACAATTATAGTTAACAGCACATTAAAATAAACTAAAGAAAGATTTATTGAAATAACAGTATATTTGGACAGAACAATATATAAAAATAATTTGATATTGTGATTTCAATATATAGTGGCTTTTTTGATTTAAGCTGAAGATTTAACAGATATATAATAAATACTGATTTAATAAGCAATTATTTTATAGTAACAAATAGCAAAATCTTAATTAAACATTTTTTCTTAAAATAGATTTGGTTAAATAATAATTATGATGATAAAGAGTATGATATTTATCTTTGCTGTCTTTCTATACTTATATTTGGTAGAAATTTAATATTTTGATCATTACCCAGTCACCTTTCTAAAAAGTTCTGTTTAACCTGCAAACATCCTCAAGAACTTTGGACAATTAAATTGCAAACAACCTATAAAGAATTGACATCAAGATCATTAATGTTCTGTATTATTTCATAAATATTATGAATAAGTTTTTCAGAAATAGGAACTTGCTGCTGTGGCTGTTAAATTTGTTGCTGCTTTTGGCAAGGTAGTTTAATATTCTTTGAAGGTAAAGAAAAATAGCAAAGGATGATAGCATAAACCTGCTTTTAGGAAAGTTGGCACATACTGAAGTCTGTTGTTATAGAACGATTTATTATTATTTTATTATTAGTTATTATTATTATTATTATATTATTATTATTATATTATTAT
>CAJVQA010001242.1:0-26647 GCA_910591915.1 Cetraspora pellucida | reverse complement strand
GATCACCGTATGCTCGGCTCTCACAGCTGTGCAAGGTACCATAGTCTGCCCTGTGCATTGGGTCTGACCGTCATTATCCTGGCCTTCCACGTATTTTTTGTAGTAGTTTATTGAACCACAATATTGATAAGTAATTAATAAAAGTCAAAAGATCAAAGAGGTCATCTTAATATTAAAAAAAAAAAAAATAAATAAATAAACATAATGTTATAGGATAGATTTCTATTATTGTATTATTTATTAGTTATAGTTGCTTTAATGCTTTAAAGATTTTAATGCCTTAAGCTTGTAATACTGATTGCTTAGTCTCTTAGTGAAACTGGTCACTTAGTCTCTTAATAAAACTGGTTGCTTAGTTCCTTAGTGAACTGGTTGCTTAGTTCTTTAGTAAAACTGGTTACTTAGTCTCTTAGTGAAACTGGTTACTTAGTCTCTTAGTGAAACTGATTACTTAGTCCCTTAGTTACTTAGTTACTTAGCTCACAAATATATAAATTCTTTAAATGCTTCCAAATGAAAAAGCAGTTTAGTTTAGTTAACAATCAAGTTCTTAAGAAACAAACAATTTTCTTTCTTCTTTATTATGTAAATTATATCCTAAATCTTTTAGAACAGGTGTCTAAAGATAATCCTTTTTGCAATTATTTAATAAATAGCTTTAATCATAAACTATCATGTAATAATTATCGAACTGCCTCAAAGATGAGTATAGTTTCTTAACAACATCTAATGGAAACTATACTTCCTTTTTAAACACTGCATATACTTGTAAGAGATTCTCTATGCTGTGTTATTGTTGTAGTATAAAAATAAGAAGGCTTCTACTTTATAACAATAGAATAATTATTAAATATTAAAATATTACTGTAATCAAATTTATATGAAAGAAAAATTAGATATTAAATAAGTTAGTTTAGATATAGTTAATATGACTATAACTAGTATTGTTTAACTATGTATAGTGCTTATTATTAACATGTGTATTAAGATCAAATATATTAAAATAGTATAGATAATTAATAAGTTAAAATTTAATTAATGAATTCAAATATTATTATATATATTAAAATCTTTGAATATTATTAAATGAAGGTTTTGTAATGTGGCAAACCACTTCTGGACACTCACAGAAGTAGCTAGAGGATGTTGAACCAAAATTTAAGCCAACTTTGTACAATATGTATACAAGAATCTTAATAAAGATGATTAGTAAGGCTGTCTAAGTTAAAAAAAAAAATTTAAAAGTTTTGTTAATAAGCTTATTAGCTTTATGTAATAATAGTGTTTAATATATTGTTGTATTTTTTTATTTCAATAAAAAATAACTAAATAATTATAATTTAAAGTTTAATTTAATTTTTAAAAAAGAAGTTCAAAGTAATTACTCTACCAAAATATATTTGATAATTATATATATAAGCTTGTAGATGGTTATAGATTATAATAATAATACTTTTTACTAAGTTTTTTAAGTTAGTCTAAAAGTAAATAAATAAATTATTGTTATAAAAATAAAGATTAATATTATTAGTAATTTTAATTTCAATAATATAGACAATATAGATATTATTATAAAAACAATAATTTTGTTAAGATTTTTTTTTAGTTATTGTATTAAATTCTCTAATATTATATATACAAATATTTAAATAAAGATTATATAGAAATTATATTAATATAAATATATATAATATAATATAGTTATTAAAAAATAAAAATACAAATTACTAACTCTTTTCAATGATCATTTGTACCAAATTTTCTCTAAACATAATTATTTTTTTCTTAATTTTTTATTAAGTAAACCTACTTTGTCTATCTAAATAAAATTGTTTCTAACAAAATTTTATATATAAACAGCCTAGTTTTATATCTTTAAAAGCATTTACTATTAGGATATAATTAAACTTTGTAATTTTCTTCTTTTTACAAAAATTTAAAAGTTTATTAAGTAAATTATAATTGCTATATAGAACAAACTTGTTTAACTTATTTTGGCCATTATTTTGATATATTATACATTATAAATAGTTTAAAACTAACAATTATATAGTAAAAATGTTTTAAAACTCTTTTGGAGACTATATTCCACTTTTGCAAAAAAATTTTTTTATTTTTTTAGAGAATTTTGGTCCTTTAAAATGCCTCAGATCTGCAGATCTAAATTACTAATTAATATTATTAATCTATTTATATAAATTTAATTTTGTTTTATTTATGTTTAATTTTTACTATTTTAGTCTTAACTAAATTACATAACTTTTGTTATATGATAATTATATCAATCACTTAGGTGTCATACTGGGTGTTATCTTAAACATCATATTCTATTATTTGGCATATCACTTATTTGTCACATCTTCTTAGTCATCATATCTCTTATTTGTCACACCCTAATTTCAAAAATAGCTCCAAAAAATGCCTATATTAACTAACTTTCAAGAATCAGATTTCTATGATATTGACTCCTATTACTTTAAATATAAAAACAAATATAGAGTTGAACTTCAAAAAAATAAATCTCAAGCATTATATATTCTATCAGTCTCTGCTAAATCTGATATCTGTAATAAAAAAAAACAATATTATTATTTTAAAGTTTCTCTTCAACTTACTATTGCAATCTGTCTTTGTAACAAGTTTTATACAAGCTTCATTTCTAAATACTATAAAATTAGTCATCTAACAACAATTGATCAATCTTCAAACCTAACTAAAACTTAAATTAGAACTACTATCTTTACACAAAGCTTCAAACAATTAGATAAACTATCTGCTTTTTTAATTTTTAAATTAATAGACCAAACACAATCTTTAGTCTCTTTTTCTTTTTTCTTCTTAGCACATCTTCTTTTTTCAAACTTTCAAACAAATTCAGCTCCTATAGTTATAATTGTTTACTCTCAACACTATCATACTTGTTTTCTTTGTAAAGTCAAAAATATTTAATGTTTTCACAGATAATCAACATAATTATGCACTAGACTACACAGTAGCATGTATCTTTAAAGGCTTTCTAATTTATCGATTCTGCATATCAAAGATTTCAAATATTGAATTTAAACTTTTTTACTCAACTTCATTAAATCCAGATCACAAAAAAATTAGTATTCTTTATAGACTTAATACCATATCAGCAAAAGACAAAATCTAATTTTATAATTTATTTTTTTTAAAAAAATCTAATTCTCAACAATTTACAAAACAACAAAAACAAAAACAAAAACAAATTATTAGAGATACTTCCAATGATCTTAATTGGTTTAAAAAATATTCAATAATTGACAAAATGAAACATCATATCTGTTTTGACAACAAACTAGCTTCGCAAATTCTTAACTTTTCAAACTATATCTTATTAATGTATATTCTAGTAAAATTATCAAACAAGCAACTAAAGGCAAATCAGCATTCAAGTTTAACTATATGTACTTAGTTAAAACTTTAGCTAGACTCTACTCTAAGTTTTTAACAAATCTTATATATAAAAACAACTTATTTATAGATAAATCCTTTTCTATTCTATTTAAATTGATTTACTCAACTTTTATCATATTACTCAAGAAATTTATTACTATTCTCTTTACTCATCTTAACTATTCTAAAATTTTTGCTTCATATAGCTTAATTTCACTCTATATTACCTCAAACAGAACACAAATTGCACTTAATTTAGCTCATTTATATTTTATTCTTCATGACAAATACAAAACTATTAATGCAAAAAAATTTAATGAAGATCTTAAACTTCATTCTATCTACTTTAAACTTCATTATAATATTAGTAAAGATAGTGTTAATTAACCTTTCTTTAAAATACAAATGATAACAAATTTAATATTAATATTTTTCTTAATATATCTAAACAATATTTTTTTCAAACATTCTAAATTTCTTCTTTTAACAACTATCTAACAGAATTTAAATTATGGTTTGAAAAATTCTTTAATATCTATAAATGTCAATTTATTAAAATTGATAAATAAAAAACTTTTAACTTCATTAAATATCAAATTATCATTAAACTCTCTAATATATATAAAGCTCTTTTATCTTAACAATTTACTATTACTTCTATCAACTCATTATATGAACATTTTTAATAATGCTTTAAAGCAGTACTTTATCATATTCATATCTGTATTGTAGCAAATTGCACTACACTTCCTAAAGATACTGAATATAATATTAAAAACCTATCTACTCTTTTCTTTAAAAAATCATTTAAACATTTTTTTATACCTGTTAACTTAAACCTTTCTTTAAGTTCTAAGCCGAATACCTATATTCAATTCTGAATATCTCCATATTTAGATATAATAATGATTTTTCTGCTACTTTTTAAAAATCTACACTAATTACTTATTTACAACAACTTGCAACTAAAGCTAAAGAACAGTTCTTGAAACAAAACAATTTTGGCAAAGCAGAAAATTTTGATTATAGTTATAAAAGTTACTACTTTTATATATATTTCAATGCATATCTAAAAGTAACTGCTATTAATGATTAAATTGATAATCTTCACCTCTATCAAACAATTGATAAAATTACATTCAAATAGTTGATACTTATTACTTAGCCAGAGTAATCATTTATTTTTATTTTCTTAAATTTTTTGACAAACTATCTATCTCATATATTAGAAAAGCCTACAAAGAATATTTTTATTTTGAAGCAGAGAAGACTTTGCTTTTAAAATTTAAAGTATAATTTAAAGCTTTTAAAATTAGCACTAACTTTTTCAAACCTAAATCCAATCTAACTATTACTAAAAACACAGTTAAACTATTTGATACAAATGAACTAGAAGAAACAAACCAAACTCCATCAAACTTCTTAACAATTTCTAATAATAATATTATTATATCTGACTCCAACACAAACCAAAATTCTTCTAATATCAACCAAACTACTAAAAACCTTATTCTTGAATCAAACTTAAACCAAAACTCTACTACTTTACTTTTAACAACCTCTTATAGCTCTTTTTAATAATTTCTTCTGTAAAATTTATAAATACAACCATTACTTCTAAGATAATAATGTCCTCTACATTTAGTAGACCATTCTTAGAAGAAAATAATGTAAGTGAACAGATAGGTAAGTTCATTTATGCAAAGAACCAAGATAATAATGGTTAGATCCAACATATAAAGCAGGCTATAGCACTCTTTACAGTTATGAAAACTGAGCTTAAAATAGTGAGCAACTCTACAGAAGATACACCACCCAAATCATTATCAATATTATTAAATTCCTATAATTTGAACATCTGCTATAACAAATTTCTCTAATATTATCATCTTCCTCTACTATATTTTTAACCTATTATAAAAACTTTTTTTCAATATTTATAATAAATCAACTCTATATACTTACTAAATACTTCTATGATAACACTAAAGATAGACAAAACAAAAGCTCACATTTATCTACTACATGAGCTTACTATTCTATCAAACTATTATATTCCTTTTACTAACAACTTTCTCAATATACTTCTTAAATTTCAATCTAATTTTCAAACTGCTAATTATACATTTACTAATACTAAATTTAAATTACAAAGCAAATACAAAACACCTATATACTTCAATATGTAAATACAAATAACATACTCTTTTCTGAATGTACAATCATATCTCAGCTCTTCAACTTAATAGATAAAGATTTACAATTTACTTCTTTTATTAAATTTCTCAAGCTATCAATCAATATGTACAATGTTTGAGGCTACAATAAAAATCTTAAATAGCAAATATAGGAGAACTTCTGTCTAACAAACAATCTTAACATAGTTAGTATTAAAATAGCTAGCACAAATGCAATAACAAAATTACAAAAATCCAAATACTTTACATACTACTAGTTTTGCAGCAATAGCCCAAAAGCTAATACTGCAATTATAATCAATAACTAGCTTAAATCACATGTTTACAAAATGTACAACCTCTCTAGTTATGCTATTGCTATTGATCTTTTTTTTAAACATGATTTCAAATTCTATATTATATTAGTATATCTACTTTATGATAATATTTAATTCAGATTAACTGTTCAAAATACTGTCATTTCATGGCTCCAACAAGCCACAAGTTCAAAATTACAATCTATTATTTTAGAAGCTTCAATGTTCTTAATGATAGCTTACATTTCTTTTTTATCAAATACAAATTATTACACTTTTTCCAATATAACAACATGTATGACCTAGCTGCTTACACTCAATTATTATCTAATACTTGGCAAAGCAGTTAATTTCAAAGTTGAATTGATTACATTTGAGCAAACTATTCAATTATCTGCTACCTTACCTTATACAATACTGATAACTCTAAAACTAGCACAAATAGTAATCATAAAATCTTAATTTTTTTTTGGTTTTTTCTTATACTCATTCTGGCAAATAATGTTTTGCAACCAAAACTCAAAAAAAATATTTTTCTACAAAAAAAATAAATAAAGAACTTTGGCAATTATATACTGATTAAATAACTACTAATTTTAGTTCTAACTATATATCTACAACTGTTAATACAACAGAATTCTTAGAAACAACATAGCACAAAATGTAGATTAGTGTTATCTTAGCTGTTCTTAAACATATTCCTAACAAAAAAGTCACAATGCACAACTTTCAACATATATATTCTGTTAAAGCTTCCTTTTTACATCATAGTCTTAACAAGCTAGAAAATATAATTTGATAAATTAAAGCCTCATTATGAAACCAAACACCTATACTTATACAACTTAATAATATAATTTAATAACTTAATAATGCTAATAATCTTTTTATTTCTTTCTTACTAACAAGACATGACTTATTAACTTACTGGATCTTAAATGCTAATGATAAGTAGAAAGCACTTTATCATATATATAATATTGAAAATATTAAAATAATTAGACAACAGATTAATGAAAATATAGCCAAAAAATGTAATAAACTTTAGTCTTAATCAAAATTAATGATCAACAGCATATTAAATTATTACAAAGACTCTGTAAAGTTTGACAATATCAAAACAGATTATGATGTTACAGAAGTATAGAAAATTAAAACACATATTTAACAATACTTTAATTTATAAACAGCATATAGACAAATTAATTAACAAATTTACAACTCTTTTTGGTATAATGAATATCAGCCTAAAACAAACATTTATTCAAAATAGTATCAAGAGATACTAGCAGAATTTTCTAAAGAAGAAATTTCTAATACATTTGCAAAACTTTCAAATAATAAAGTCTGTAGCCCCTTAGGCATAAGTTATGAAATGTTTAAATATGCTAGTTTACTATTTTTCTAAGCTATAACTACTCTATTTAATAGATATATTTTAACTAACAGTATACCCAAACAATGAAAAGAAGAAAAAATCTTTTCTATTTTCAAAACACCTATCTTTAATAGAAGTTTAACTAATACCAGACCTATTAGTTTTTTAGAATATATTAAAAAATTATATATCAAACTTCTTACTAATTATTTAAATACTACTTTTATCTTATATCCAATACTATCTCCTTATAACTATATTGCTCTTCCTAGTAACAGTACAGCAATACCAATCTATATACTTAACAATATAATTGAAAAATCTTCTTGCAACTTCAAAAAACTTTGGCTTATATCTTAGAATATAAGCAAAGCTTATAACTTAGTAAACTTTGATCTCTTTTACAAGTTTTTAATATGAATCAACATGCCATTTAAATTAGTAGAAGTTCTTACTAATCTGCTTAATGACTGCCACAACTAAATCATAACTTATCTTGGATTTACAAATTCATATTTTGTCAAAAATAGAATTGATTAAGAAGAAACAATAACATCATCATTTTGGCATATTTACTATAATTTTCTTATCTACAGAATTGCATTTCAATTTATAGACTATACTCTTTCAATATCATGAAAAACCAGTCTACAACCCCTTGATACTAACATATTCAAGCCTTTATCTTAGTTCTTGCTTATATAGATAATACATTATAGATTGCCCAATCCAAAAATAAGTTAGAACAAATTATTCAAATGACAGTATTTTTCTATCAAATAGTCAGTCTTTAGATTAATCCTACCAAGTTAATATTTGTTACAAATGCCAAACCTACTTCTATTACCTTCCTTAACTCTACTCTTAACTCTATTCTTATAACCAACCTTTCAAATATCTAGGTTGTTAGTTTACACTTAACAACAAACAAATCCATACAATCAAATTAATTCAAGAAAAAGCTTTTCAACTAATTAATACTGCAAATACAAAAAACATTACAGACAAACAAATTATTTATATTATTAATACAGTTATTATACTAACATTAAAATACAAAATATATAATATTATACTTTCCAAAACTATATATATTCATATGCTGACTAAATATCTTACAGTTGCTAAACATAAATCTCATCTTGTCTGATCAATTTCTAATAGTGCAATGCTTTATCTTTATCTATACAACATATGTAATATTTGAAATATACAATTACAATGCCATATTACTACTTTTTTCAACAAATTAATAATCTCTATTTACTAAATATTTTTATACATATTAAATTACAACAGCTTCAAAACAATTTTTGTCTACTATAAACATTTTTAATATCCTTAACTTAATGTTAATAATTAAGTTAAATATATTCTTAATTTTAAAATTATTCAACTATTCCTACAATTTGCTGTCTTTATTAGAGCTAATAGTAATACATTATAACCAAATACTATCTATTATTAGCTTCAACTCCTTGAACTTATTCTTCAACACTATTTCAAATATATAACCTTTAAAAATTAACTTAGATGATTAAATCTACTTTATCTTGAACAACTTTGAATCTCAAACAATACTATACTTCTTGAATAACTATATCTATTACTAAAATTCTTCATTTGCCTAAAGACAGAAAACTGATCTGATTTACTAAACTCAAAAATCTTATTATAGAAAATTATCATCATTGTTCTCTTAAACTTCAATACCAACAGCAAGAAACTAACCTCTTTGTATATAACATATACAATATTTTCAAAAAATATAAATCATGACTAATTACTTTTAATAATAAAAAAATTATTATAGACAAAATCTGTAAACATCTTACAAATTTTAACCAAATATCAATTACATATTGGCAAATAGATATTAATATAAACAGTACTGATTACTATCTATTTCAACAAATTAATCTTATTTCTTGTCCAGGTTGTTAACTTAACTCACAACAAATAACTACATCATGCACTATTAATACTTTATTTATTACATTTGCTTAATTTTTCAGTAGAATTATTTTAAACTTAGTTAAAATAAATGCAAATTATTTAGACCTTCTCAGCTCTGCTACAATTAAATAGCTTTTGCCAAATCCTTTACCACTACTATTGCCTTCTATTTTTATCTCTAACTTTATCTTTTCTGCAATTTTTGAAGCAAGTAATATAATTAATAAATTTAATTAAATATCTTCTAATAACTTACTAATAATTTAGTTAATAGAAGATGACGATTCTAGTGTAGTAATTGGGTTGTTATCCTCTAAGTGGCAGGTCTAAGGTTCAAATCCCACTTATGACAAAATTTGAAAATTATATCTGCATTATAGTAACTGTCTCTTGTCAATCAGTTGGCCTCATGTGGTTGTTACCCAGATACACCAGGTTGGATCCTCCCAATTTTGAAAGCTCAGGCATCTATATAAAGTGTAACATTACATGTATATAGAGAAATGTTAACCAGTATTGCATAAAACTTTGGTGCAAACTCATGATAAGACTATCAGGCATAACTAAGGAACAAAGGTAACAGAAACCTACTTGGAAATTCTCAAGTAAAGAGGTAGCATGAACTTTTAATGGTACTATTAGATCAGTTGAAGCCTATAAAACACTTTCATAAGAACTAAAGATTAAAACCAGATAGCAAATATGTGTAGAGGAGCATATAACCAACCAGGCTGCCAGGTTTATTGAAGGAAAAGAATACAGAAGTATATCATACCGGGCCATCTGAATTGGTAGTCTGGAATGAGACTAATAGTTCTGAGTTGTAGCTAGTAGAAAATAATAAAGAAGATGCCAGAAAGATAGATACTGGGGTTCTAGTGAACTTTACAAGAATAGAAATAGTGTAATGTAGCAGTTAAACAGGTAACTCTTGTGATTGCAAGTATTAGGTAACTATAGCATATTGCATAAAACTAGGTCTATATATGTGAAATATAAAGGCTCTAGTAAGTTTCTTATCGAGAATAAAGTAGTCTTAAGGGTAATGATAAGCATCAGGAACTTGGATGGGTGGCACCTTGAGATGTTCCCATAATACAAGGAGAACTGCATATGCAGAAGATTTAAATAGGCAAGACTCCTAGTTGGCTTGCAAGTATAGCAACTAGTGTAGAACTTATATAGTAATATGTAAGCAGACTACTTAAATTAGGCACCAAAAGTGCACATGTGGCTAGTTGTAACCTCCAATATAAGATGAGCTCTTGGTGGCATGCTGTGTCCTAATATACTTAAATAAAAACATTGCATCTCCTAAGATAAGGACTTTAACTATAAAAAAAATAAAAATAAAAATAACTTAGTTAACTTCTATACTGATAATTTAGTAATTGGTATAAGTACAAATAATTGTATTATGGATATTGGCTAGGTCCAAGTAGATTCTAATGAACAAATTATCCACAAATTCACTACCAAAATCTATCTCTGACCATTCTCTTACAAGACTAAACTCTTTCTTATTCTGTTTGCTGTTTCAATAACCTCTTAAAATTCTATAATTAACATCTACACAGATTTCTAATTCATAATATCAAAATTTATCCAACTTAATTAATTATTTCTAAATATTAATAAACTCTTTAAATTTAACTTCTAGTCATTATAGTATACCTTACTAAATATTATTAAATTATACAAATTAAATATTATTTTTCATAAAATTTAAACCCACTTAGACAATACTTTTAACAATTTAGCAGACTTACTTACTAAGCAATATACAAATAAAGCTCTATAATATTTTAACTATACAAATATTTACAATTTATATTATTTATTATTCTTTGAACCAGAAAAATTTTCTGTTGAACTTCCTATCAGATACTTTGTTAAAAGTATTTGTAAAGTTTACAATCTTGCACTATAGTTATTATAAAAATGAATTGATAAATAGACTCTATTAGTCTACTATATTGACTGGAATTCAATCTGGCTATACTTTAATTATAATTAAAAATTTACTTACAACTTTACTAATTTTAAACTGAACTAATTCAAATCATTTAAAATTAAAATACTTCTTAATAAACTATCTACTTAATACCTCTATCATAAAATCTATCCTTTAACTTTTTATGCTGCCAATTGCTTTTATTGCAATTCAATTATATCACTATTACATTGATACATTTGTGCCAATTCCTCTTTGCTTAATAGCATTATTTCTAATGCAATAACTAACTGTATAAACTTAGCCAATTTAGACTTCTCTAATAATAAAACTAAAAAACTTATTTAAAAAATTAAAAACCACTTAGCTTTCAAAAAAACACCTCTTTATTTATTTTTACACTATTTAGAAATTACTCTTAAAGGTTTTATTTCTTTATCTTTAATTAAAACTATTTAGGACCTAGAAGTTCTATACAAATTAGTATTAATAATTATAATTAAGATTCTGCTTAAAATTAACAAACAAATCTATGAACAATTATGAAAACCCTATTGTATTAATTTTTCAAATTGAAAAAAACAACAACAAATAATATATACATATACTAATCAACAAACTCTATTTTCCTACAATAGAAATAATATACATACTTATTATAATTTTATATATTCTTTTTTTTGTGATCAATTTGATCAACTCTATTTATATACTGGAACTTGTCTAATACTTGGATCACTTTGTAAATCAAGTATCACACAACTTCTAACTTTATTTTAATTATAAATGATATTATATAGGTAAATTTTTAACTGCTCTAGTAGGTTTAGTTACAGATAAATTAGATTTATTTAATTATTTAATCTTTTATTCTTGCATATAATTATTCTTTTTATTTGTACTAATACAAATAGTAGAAACATATATATTGCATATATGTTACTATTTTATAAATTACTTAATAAATATATGAATAAGACTCACTTTTTTTAAAAAAAAAATAGTTATTAAGAAATAGATTAGATAGAATAAAAATAATATTAGAAAATTTAGAAAATAGAAAGAAGATAAGAGTTAATAATAATATAATTAGCAAAAAAAAATTATTAGAAAAATATATATAAGTTTTATAATAGATATTGTTAACAAAAAAAATAATAATAATGACAGTGTTATTATAATTATGTTTGTCAATATATTATATAAGAGATTATATAGTTTAATTATAAAGAAAAAATAATAAGTTGTAATAAAGAAGAAATTTTTTAAAATATGTATGAAGATTATAGGATCTTAAAGATATTAAAAATGATCTTTTAAGATTGTCTTTTACAGGATTAATTACCATATGCTTGACTTTTATAGCTATACAAAGTACTATAGTTTGTCCTGTATGTTAGATTTGACTATTATTATTTTAACCTTTTACATAGTTGATCTAAAGTTTATTAACAATAAATTAAATGAATTTATGCATGTTATTATTATTTTTATATTTTTTTTATTGTTTTGTATATGTCTTATAATCAAACATAACTATCTTTTTATTTTAGTTATTTTTTTCAAATTTTTTTTTTACTTTTTTATAAGACTTGTTTATTTCAATTAAATATATTGTTAAAGATGTTTTATTGCATAAAACTAGTTGAATTTATTTAGTTACTTTTTGTTATTATAGTTTCTATTTTAAAGAGAATGTTTTCTTTGTTATTTGTAAGTTATTTTTATAAAAAAATTTCTAGCAAACTTAATTTTCTTGTTTTTGCAAACTTCTGTAATAAAAGTTTTATGTTTTCTAGAAACTAAAAAAAAGCATCTTTATTTGAAATCTTTATTTTTTTATAAATTAATATAGATTTTATAATATAAATATCAAATTTTCGCAAAATCTATTTTTAGTCAATTTGGTCCCTTTCCCAGCATCTAGCCCAAATCATGAAAGAACTAATCATAAAAAAATTAATAATTGATAAACTGTATTTAAAAAATCTGTGCTCGGTTATGCATATTGCAGATTATCGTGTATAACGTAGACAAAACTTTTGAAGTTCATTAATGTTAGGGTTAGCGTTTCGTATAAGGCTAAGTAATATCGCAGTGAAAACTTTTTGTCATTCAAAATCTGATTTGTAGATTAGCACAGATTTTATAATATATTGTGTTACATGAACGTATCACATGCATTATAATTTTGATTATCAATCTGTCGCTATTTTTAAACATAAACTAAATTGTTTTTTTTAAAATGTTATTCACAAGACTTGGTAAGACAAAATTATATGGTGATAATATCATATCTTTTAAATACCAGATAATCAATCGCTTATATACTGCCAGAAAACCAATTAAACCCTCAAAATTACATGCACCGATTTATTATGAAACAATTCTTGATGATGGAAGTAAGTTCGTATCACGAGTTCCTCTCGCTAAACCAACGATTGCAATGGATAAATTACCACCGCCACTTAAACCACCAAAACAAAATAATCATCGCAAGCTTACTGAAGATGAGATAAATGAAATGAGGGAATTAAGGCTTTCAAATCCTGAAAAGTGGACATGTAATGAATTGGCAAAAAAGTTTCAATGTAGTCCATTATTTGTTGGACAGGCTGCTCCTTTATCAAAAGATAGAAGGGAAATACTTGAAGCTAGGAAAGTAGCACAATTTAATAAGATGGGATGGAAAAAGAGATTTATCAGAAGTGAAAGGGCCAGAAGAAGAGCCAATTGGTGAAATTAAATTTTATAAACTTTCAATTAAATTTCTTTGTCGAGGTGATTTATTTGTTTTAGTAATTGCTTCACTCATTAGTAATTAGTTAGTGTATAGATTTTTGATAAAATTACTTGGTATCTTTACGTAATAGCAAACATAATAAATATTAAAGCTTTATGATCTATAATTATATTAAACATTTTAAATATATGGAATTTAATTAATTTTTTTTTATGATCTATAAGGTATAAAACGAAATTAGTAAGTAATAATGGTGGTCATTATAAATTAGCATTTAATGATATCAATTAATTATATATTGATTATATGATTACTTTAATTTTTTTTGTTCTTTTCATCTGACGCGAGCAAGTTTTCTGAAAATCTTTGAATGACCGAATAAGAATACTTTAAGACTATACAAAAAAAAAAATTATATAATTCTGGTTATGTAATCCACATGGTCGTCATTATTATTATTATTATAAAAAATTTCGGAATCATAAGAATTATGGCATAATCAATCATTTAACACGTTTAATAATAGGGTAAAATTGTTATTGTCAATGTTCTAAGATGGATTGAACCATTTAAAAATTATATGTTATTTAAGATAATTTAATGGCAATACTTAATATACTAAGATGTTACTTCTGTATAATTACCTCGATACAAAAAACTATATTATACGTATCATTATTAATCAGTATTGTCACTGAAAGACCACTGGAAATAAAATCAATACTGTCACTGGAACTAAAATTCCAGTGACACTATTGATTTTATTTCCAGTGGCTTTCCAGTGGTCTTCCAGTGACAACACTCGTATCATAAATGTTTAAGTGGTAGATCGCAATTTAAGTATACAAATTTCATAATAAAAATCGGCGGAAAGTTAGCTACATTCCAGCATAATAGAAAAATAATACTAACTGCTGAAAATTTCTGCTATGCATTAAATTATTTTTTATAATACCATTTAGCCACGATTTATTTTTTAAATATTCAATTTTTGTTAACTATCCGTAATTCTGGACACTCCGTTAGGGCATAAATCAACCAGGTTTTTTACGATATATAATCATAAATTTATAATATTCAGGAAGTTCTTTTACCTCTTGCCTTGCGGAGTGGTGAGCACTGGTGTTGCAACTACTCTACAGATGATCTGTGAAGCTAATTGGGCAAACATTTCGGATTAGTATATATCGATATATCGATATGTCATATTACTGAATTAGTAAAAACATACAAATAGTTTTAGAAACTTTAAATCAAAATAATCAAATTTTTAAAAAAGCTTCTTTAAAGAAAAGTTAATATTGGAACATTTTTTTATAAATTTTTGGGATCCAACTAAAAAATTTTACATTTCTTATAAACGCACCTATGTGATTTGGCACCTATCATATGTCATGTATAGATTTTCTAAGTTTTTGTATACAAAATTTTAACGCAAAATTTTTCGTGTTAGGGTTACTATTAGAGTTAGTATTTAGGCATACGTAGAACATTTTTACTTAGAACACTAATTAGCCAGTTTTTGAGATAGTATAATTCATAGGTTTAAAAAAATTTTTGTCAACTCGGTGAAAAACTGTGGATTGTCTTAAGATATGTTTGGTATTACGAAAACCCATATATGGTTATTCCGGAGCATCTTCGAGTTAAATTTTAAATACATATCGATATGGATAATAATGAATTACATTGTAATTATTAAGGAATAAAAATCTTGAATACGTATATTATTTTTGTAATACATATACATTGTTAAGTCTCATACATGTATTTATTGTTTATAGTGGCGTCAAACTAACGCCAGTTTATTGTAAATCATTGAAATATTCATGCATTTTGCACTACCGAATAAGAACTATGACAAATTAAAGTTCTTTTTATTAATATTTGCACAATGTACTTCTCTACTTTTAGTTATCGTTTAAATACTTGAAATTAGATAATATTTTAACAGTTAAAAGTGCAACGCTAAGCAGAATGATAATCTGCTTTAATGTCATTAAATTATTATCTGTTATGTGATTAGAGTATTACGGCAGAAACTATTTCGGTTTATTCAAAACTAGTTACAATATAAGCTGTAATAGCTTTTAACAAAAGTCGAAATATTTGTTCACATGTATAATACAGTATGAATATGCTCAAGGAAAACCGGGCTTCATCTTCGGCTTTTAAACATAAACCTTACCCTAAAAAATCTGAAAATTGAGTCTGGCAAGTTATAAATTTGAAAGTCGAGAGTTTGGTTTTCTTAATATACATCTCATCCATATAAATTATCAATTTAGTTTGGCACAAATCTTCTGTATTAACCTTACGCTTCACCAATTCAATTTTCAATCTAATTTCATGCATAACGTATATACAACTATAGTCTTAAGATTCAATATTATATATTTTGTAATTCCCATAAATCCAGATTGAACTCGGAAGATATGCTGTTAGAAGCACCGTTGAAAAATTCAGCGGCAATACGCAAGTAATGCTAGCATTTGGAACACCCTTATTGTTCAAAAGAAAATCTATTGTATTATTATGGAGAGGTGCCAAAACATCTGGCACCATCGGATATTGATTTGTATGTAGGTAACGCAGTGCAAGCATTACCCTCGTACCATTCTGACGCATAGGAAATAGTTTGATAGCAAAGCAAATTTGAATAGTTGCTCGTGAAGAAAATAACCTGTTGAAAGACCATGTAAGCTAGAAATGAATTTACTATTGCCAATTTTAACAACTATTGTTAGGTATGCTCTCCTTTCTGAGTTAGGTTCGTGACTAACTTGAGATCGAGAAAGGCCTCATAAGATCAGCTGTGTAGTAACTATTCAATCAACAAAAAGATCTTGTATGCTATATACTTGATTATTCTAGACATATATCAAGTTAGAGATTCTGCTTGCTACTGCCCCATGAGCTGAGAGAGGTATTTCATAAGTTACGATTTTTCCATTGATCAAACGAATTTTAACAGAAGTTTTCCCACAGCTTTGCAATTTTTAATATAAGCTTCAAGGAACACATTTTCAACGAAAATAATTAGCCTCGCATACTCTTCCGCCTCTGTATTTTCTTATTGGAAAGCAAGTAAGCAATCTCTGGATGAATTAAGGAAAATGAAGTCGAGTTGACAGCATAGAGGATGGAGTTGAAAAAACGAGTAAGATACGGATGTTCTCAGGTAAAAGGTAAATTTTAGAGAAGCAAATGCGAAAGATTTAATCGGTGAAATGTGTTACCATCCCATTTATTATGCAATTATGTAAAATACTAATTCTGAGTATCGCCATCCTCACCGTTATATTAAGTTACTACACTTTTTAACTTAATTTTTACAAAACAATCATATCCACTAATAATAATAATAATAATAATAATAATAATAATAATAGGCATCTTCTGCAGTCACTCTGGTTATATCGACATCTGTATACAACATATAGTTATCTAGTTATAATGTCAATTTTAAAAAATTTTGAATCTATATGCTTAATATGAGAATGCCTCTGGTTAAACCAACATCTGGATATTTTGTTGATATAACCAGAATGACATGTATGTTTCAAAGCAATTCCCTAAAATTGTTTATGTTATTATAATGCTTTGGAATAGAAAGAATATATAGTAAATTTGCACAAGAAAAACTTTTTGTTAAAGCACGAAGAGAAATTTAGTACGCGGTTTTTTTTGTTTGAAGACATTTGTTTTCTCAATCGTTACTGTATTACGTTACACTAAATCGTGGCTCGCTATTGGCTAACAGATACGGGAGATTTGTATCCCGTGGGGAAATATATATTGCCGAACCTATTTATGCTTATTCAAAATTAGTCACAACATAAACGATAACAGATAAGTCATAATAGTCCGGAATAATTTAATTTCGAACATGTGTACCGTTAGATCATAATTTTAACATTTCAAATTTATATATTATTTGAATTATATAGAATATATAACTATATATTATTTTATATTTCTTATATACCGGGTGTTTCAAAAGTTCCACTACACGGTCCCTTTTTTTTTAAAGTAACATATATATATAAGTCACTTAAAAAAAAGGGAACTTTTGAAACACCCGGTATATATTAAAAATAAGCACCTCTGGCCTACACTATGACAACTTTGGCCCGCTTTACAATAATCGTGGCCCGCATTACCTGCAAAAAAGGATGCTTATTTTCGGAGGAATACGGTATTATGGATCAAATGCATAACGATAATTAGCAATTTATTCAATTTATTGAATTTATTGCAATTATTATTGCATTCCCTAATAAAGTCAAATTGATTTATGTTTTTGTAAACAAATACGAAGTCTAAAAAATAATGACAAGTATGACTCATGAGAATTTTAAAGTAACTAGTCTATAAAACAACTACGTATGTAAACTGGATCAGTTATTACTTTTTTTCCTAATACTTTGTTAGTTCCTCTTTATTTTTTAACGCTTTCATTTCTTTTCAATGTAATTAAATTTTTGAAATAGATTCTTCGATAACTTCTAAATGATTTTTTTATCTCTTAACTAATTGGGTTTATTCAAGCAACAAAATTTACTTTTTTGGAAAAATAGAATCGGACAGTTACGTTTGCTGCGCCATAAGCATTACTAATACACAGTTTATCGATGACAAATATCGATTTGACAAATCTTTTTTATGTGAGACCTTACCTGGTTGATCTTTTCTTATTTAAACTTTTTTTATTTAAAGTTCACCTACAGAGAATTATATATTTCGGGTATCTTTTTCTCCGTCCCTGTTTCCACACTTTCTTAACAAATTGTTAACACTTTATCTCATTAAAAACAACTGTATTCATATGTTAAAAGATACAACATCATTATTTATTTAAAACATTTTTAATTTTATAAAAAATATTCTTGGATGATTAAGTCTTGATATTTTTTTTTTTGCGTTTTTTTTTCGCTCGTATTTATAGCAATAATATTAGAGGATTAGTTATTAGAACTTTTTCTGATATTACAGTAATTATCCGGTATTTTTTTTATAATGTTATCAAGAAGGCTTAGATGTAGAATTTGTAATAGCTTCACGTGACCTGTTGAAAGAATCATTACTAACTTTTCCTTATATATATATATATATATTTTTATTTCGGAATATTTTTCTTGTTAATTTTATAATTCACAGAGAAGGCATTCAACATTTTTTTAAAAAAATGTCAACTTCAATAAATCAATTTAATTTCACTGCTGATGTTAATAATAATTCAGATGGTGCGGGTGATAAAGATAGTGATAACGCTGGAACTCCTGTTAAACGTAAACGTTTAACTCAAGCATGTGACGCGTGTCGAAAGAAAAAAGTTAAATGTAGTGGCGAAAAACCATCTTGTAATAATTGTACTCGACTCAATGTTTCTTGTACATACCTACCAAGTACACGAAAAAGGGGTCCAAGAGTTGGATTAGTCGAAAGTTTAGAAAAGCGTCTTCAACAAATGGAGAAACTTTTACAACCCCTTAAGGAACAAGGACTTGTAGATGATTCCGATGATCAATCACTTAGTCCAACTAAAAAATCTCGTCTTAATTCTATTGATTCTATTGATTCTAATACTAGTAACGACCATGATGATCAATTATTTTCTGATCCAAATTCTTCGGCCACATCGACAATGCCTAAACTTCATCAACAGTCTCAAGAGTTCATGACTTCAACTATAAAAACTCATGTTTCCACACCGCCATCCCAATTTAATAAACAAACGCCTGCCGGTCATAATGAACAAGTAGAATTTATTGACTCATTTTCGCAGCCTTTACGGTCACAACAAAGTCAATTTAGGAATAAAAATATTTCACCTATGATTGAATCGGTAAGAGGTGATCGTAACTTGTCGAATAGTCAACCTATAAAGATAGAAGAAGAGAATGATTTTATGTTTTTTGGCAATACTGCGGTGCATCCAGGATATAAAAAGCAAGGTCTATGTTCAATTCCAACCAATTCAGTCATTAGTTTTCAATCACATATTCCAAGTTCAGTATTGTTTGTATCAAATGGATTACCAACAGAGGATATTGTTGAACATCTAGCTTTATGTTTTTTTCGACATGTTGGTGGAAATATGGCAATGTTCCATCAACATACTTTTATGCGCCGACTACGACAAAATAAAGTTTCACCTTTCCTAATCCTTGCTATGTGCTCTGTGAGTGCAAGGTAAATTGTAAATTATAAAATTCGGTCTTTGCAATTCATTTTAATATGTATATTATAACATTGATATATTTTGTTACGTATACCATCATCGTATTACATTGTTTAGATTTTCCGATCACCCGAATATCAGGCGAGATCCAGCTTATCTTGCTGGTGAGCCTTATTCAACTCAAGCAAACAAATATTTATTAGAAGCATTAGACACAGCTTGTCTTGAAAATATTCAAGGTATTATTAATCATGATGATTTTTAACTTTAATTTTGATTTCAATTTATTTTGAAATTAATTTCTCGTTGAAAATAGCATTTTTATTGCTTGCATTATATGGATATGGTTCAGCACTTGGATCAAAAACTTATACGTATATTGGTATAGCTATAAGGTATTAAAATTTAAATTCTATTTAAAATTTATGCTATCAAATATTATAAATTTTTACTTTATCGTGATTGAATATTTTATATTAGAATGGCACATTCATTAGGTCTACATAAAATTGATGACATCACATCGAATTCTTCACCTGATTGTAAAGGTTCTGAAGACGCATTTATAGCTAAAGAAACAAAAAGACGTACTTTTTGGTCTTGTTTCGTGCTTGATAGGTATTTTTATATTATCTTAATTGGCAACATAAGTTATTTCACCAAATATTTAAATTATTTAAAATATTTTTAAATATCTATTTTTAAAATATTTAAAATTTTTTTAAAATATCTAAAATATTTAAAATATTTTTAAAATATCTAAAATATTTAAAATATTTTTAAAATATTTAAAATTCTTTTCACTGTATAGATTTTCATCATGTGCTTTAGGGAGGCCATCAATTATTCAAGAAGAAGATTGTGATGTTAGATTTCCTTGCATTGAATCAATTTGGGACTTGGAAAATCCTTATAACAGCCCTGCAATTGATGAACTACTAAATAGTAATTACACTAAACAGGGTTCTTCATTTACGTTAGCTACAAGTGGAATTAGTGCTTGTTTTTTCAGCGCTGTCGCTTTATTAGGTCGTATATGCTCATATGTTAACCGTTCAAGACCAGCAAATGCATTATCACCTTGGGATCCAGTGTCAGAATTCTCTATGTTGCATAAAGATTTAGAGATTTGGTATCAGTCAGTCTTACCTAATTATGCTTATTCCCGTGAGAGAATGCTTGAGTTTATAGCTGTTGATAGGGCAGGAGCTTTCGCTGCAATTCATTTATTTTATCTTACGGCTGTTGTTGTCCTTAATCGAGCAATCGTAAAAGCACGGAAATGTGAATCTAAGGCAATCCCAAACGAATTCTATCATTTATCTTATGATCGTTGTTATAACGCAGCAAAACAAGTTAGTTCTATTGCTTCTGATATTCTTAAAATCAGCAGTCCATGTGTATGTCCTTTTACCACATATCCTATGTATGTCATTGCAACAATTTACATATGTCAGATGAATAGTGAAGATATTACAATTGTTAATATCGCAAAAGAAAATGTAAAAATTTCAGAACAATATTTGGAGGAAATGGGGGCATTATGGGCAACTGCTAAAAAATTGAGATGTATATTGGGAAATATGAAAAAAGATCAAGTTTATTTGCCTACTTCGGAATCATTTTCATCTGGAAATAAACGGTCTTTACAAAATGAGAGTGAAATAATGTCAGATGCAGGACTCATGGCTTATTGGAATAGTGCAATTAACACAACAGACGTTAATATAATTAATAATACATCTATGAATGCATTTCCTGATCAAATTATATCATCTCGATTTTTATATAATTTGGATCATCCATTTATAGGTGATTCATGGACAAATTTTCTTCGATCACCTTCAGTTTCACCAGGGTTTCTAAGAAGGTTCTCAAGGAGTGCAGAAAGTGGGGAAGGCGCTAATGAAGAAGGATATTTCTCACAAGACATGACATTATATAACAATAATAATCAATTTGCATACGATTATTCCATGATAGGTGATATGTCTACTGCACAACCATTTACTGAATGGTCAGATGGAAGAATCATGCCAAATCGTAGGAATTTAGTTGATATGGGTGAAATAGGATCAATGATTCCAAATTCATTAACACCAAATCAAGCCATAGCATCATCAAATGTCAATGTTCTTGTTGGAAATTCTACGAATTCACAATTATTAAATCCTATAGGTTCAACGCTGAGTGAACTAGATGCATCAAAGGTAGAACGAATGAATAAAAGATAGAACGAATGAGTAATAAATAATTCACAGCATTAGCACGAAGAAAAGGTGATTTTTAGAGTGCTATTCAAATTACTGTGATCATCAGATGATCGCCTATCACAGAAATTTTGAAATTCCCATTTAAAAACATAACAATTCCAATTATTTCCCGTCAAATTTTAATTATTATAGCATAATATTTGTTTGTATAATAGATTTTGTAGTTAGCTATCAAGCAAAATAAAAAATTTCGGTTTTTTTTGTTTTTTTTTTGTCTAAATTTACAATTTACACAAACTTTGAGCGAAAGTACCTTTATAGTTCGAAACTATTTTCAAACTCTACATATTAGTAAAATTCGAGAATGGACTTAAGAATTGAGATTTTCGGGTTATTATTAAGAAATCTTAGAAATTAATATTAATATATAAAACCGAACTAATATAATTTCTAACAATCGCAAGGTTAGTATCCAGATTTCCGCATAATATGTGATGTATAAAACTTGAACACAGTAATTTGAAAAGCACTATAGACCAACCAATACTTTATTAATAATTAGTTATCGTTTTATTTTGACTTGAGGATAATAACTCATAGATTTAATTATTTTAATTTGGTATATATTTAGTTTAAAGGCAATTTCTATTTGTACAGGAATATCGGTATACATAAGCAAATCAGAATGAGAATTATTACTTTCTTCGGAAAATTGGAAATTTAGATTATGAAATCATTTATCTTTGATTTTTAGAAAGATTTCATATAAAATTTGGTATAAGATTTGGTATAAACTATGCTTTGCATACCTTAAAACCCTAACCTTACCCCAACCTTACACAACCTTAACGTTAAAACAAGTTAACATTTGGGTCAGTCCGTACCGTTATGATTACTCGGCTCTTTTAATCAAACTTTGATAATTCATTGGGTCATATTCTTGAGCAGATGCTCTACCTTTAGTGCAAGTTTTGTCCGTTCAAAGATTTTAATATCTTAATTTACTTATTGAAATTGATTGAACGTCGATATTTCAATTTAAGGGATTTTACCCGAATACTCATAACGTTACGGACTGACCCATTTGATATTTTTTTTTTCACTTTACATCGTAATTATTATATTGCATTTTATTTTGAAAAACATAATGTTGGTAGAATATTGAATTTTAAGGAGAAAAAAATCAATTTTGATAGAATTTGAAAGATGTAAATAATATTTAAATTCAAATGTAATGCCATGTTAATAAGAAACAAACGCGAATGTATACGTAAGATTTTCCGATCACATGATGAAGGCAAGTGTTACATTAGGGAAAGTCTACGGACACGTATGAGTCACGTGAAATCACACGTACCCTAAACTAAGATTGGTGATTGGTACGTGTCCATAACATTTAGTTAGGGTATAGTCATGTGACTGGCACGTGTCCGTAGACTTTCCGGTTACATTAACGTCAATAACCATGTGATCGGTAAAATGTAGTCAAAAATATCGATTTACCAAGTTTAGCCAATCAGAATTCACGATTTGGTGTAACATAATATAACGTGATCAGTAATGTAACTTTCCGGCAATTCAGGTTGGCCAAATTTGTGTTGTCCGGCCAAAATTATATACTTAATTTTGCCCGAAGTGGTATTGTTACACCGCATTAAAAATTCGATATTTTTCACTGTCCCTGATCCTGGTGCATGAATAAAACTTTAAAAATCGGAGTAATTGGGTAAACTTGCAAACGGTTGTAATAAAGAATCGAAATGGCGTGATAATTTGATATAATAAATTTTTTTTAAAAAAAAATTGGTACGTATAATATCGAACATTGTAAATGTAACAAATGATTAACAAATAACAAATTATATATATAAAAAATATTATATTATATATATAATTTGTATAACTTGTCTAATATAGTATATAATATGTCGATATAGATGTATATATATACATATATAAATAATAGTAAATGCGTATTATTGCTTATCAAATATTTCACGATTCTTAGCAAAAGCCAAAGATAAACTCATAGCTTTATTCTAATAATACGAAATTGTTTTTGTTCACAATCTTGGAACATGATTATAATCTGATGTCTCCTTGAAGTGTAGTTACTTGGCAAATTATAATATACATATAAGGGGTGACAAAAATAATGGTTTTGTTTTGGAAATGTAATTTATATGAGTTGTCGATTAAATTTGACAATGAAAAAATAATACATAGCAGGGAAGAAAAAAAAAATTCCGATACATATGTATAGTTTTTTTTTATAGTTACCATTTCGTGCAAGTCATACATACAACAGTTCTTAAATTTTGTTAAATGTTAATAAGGAGCAAACAAAAATACGCCCTTTATTCATATGCAATTTCTTTCAAACACGGTTCGGGAACTCATAAAGTACTACATAACTCGGATTATGAAAAATTCATGTATTTCATATGATTTTAAAATTTCATTCTCCTGTTATTAGAAGTTTCTACCAATTTCTTTTTTTTAAAAAAAAATAATTCTTTTTTTGAATCGATAAAGAATGTGTAATTTTTAGTATTGGGGAGAATGAGGAAATTCTGCCACTTAATACATACATGAGGCCAGTTCGGTTATCACCTGTATTTCTTTCATATTCATTTAAATAAAGAAATTCTCGATGAGATTTGATTAATGACACCATACATGAATAGATACATGAATAAATACACGAATAGATACGTGAATAGATACGTGAATAGATACGTGAATAGATACATAGATTGATATATGGATAGATACATGAATAGATGCATGAATAGGTAAAGCTTTTTTTTTAAGTAATTAAAGATTATGTGACAAATGGCACTCCTCTTTATTTTTTCCTTTATTTTTCACAAAAGAACATTATTTACTAATATTGATTCAGTGCATATTTATGAAATAATATTAGGGTTCTGCGAATGACGGGCATGGGCCTGGGCACTATGCTTTAATAGTACCCGGAACTTGCAGAACCTAATTTGTTTTAAAGCGTCAATTTGAACAGTATTATCTAGATCTCAAGGTACATAAATGATACATAGATAATACATAGATAATACATAGATAATACATAGATAATACAACACTATGTAGTTAATTATTCTAAAGACTTTGACTTTTTCGTAATTCAATGACTTGTAAAATAAAATTAAAATTATCTAGATTAGAGAAGTAGACGGTATCTACATTAGAAAATTTTCGGTTATTGCGCGACTCGAGCTTATATATGCTAGGTTTATTTCAATTTACATCCTTCCTGTTGTTATTAAATTTTTTTTATTCAATTAATATATACAATAATCTTTTAACGTTGGCAATCATTAAAAGACGATGCTTAGATATTGCACACATTTTCATTTGTTGATGGACAAATTCTTTTGTCAACTTGTAAGCTAGCCAAAAGAATTACATTTTTCAAAATGAGGGGCAACTACGAGTTATTTTTGATCACCAGCGCGTCATTTCGGTTATTTTCTAGTGCTCCCATGTGCGTTATTAAACCAATTTTCTGCACGAGACACATTTATAAATTTGAAATTTAAAATAGAAATATCAGAAACATGATCAATTTTTAAAATAATCCATTAAATTTTATATTGAAAAAATTTGTAATTCTTATTTTAACTTGTTAAAATTGATTTATTAAATTATCAAACTGTAATTATCCCTTTTTTATGCATAGATAGATCTTTTATTCTTGCAGTAATAATAATATAATTTAACATTTACATGCATGTAAAATTTTTCTGATTAATTTGGATAAGCAACATTTACCCATACGATTTATAATGTTACGCCATTCATCCTGGACCCTTTTTGTTTTTTTTATCTTTGTCCCTTTATCATATGTTACCGTAATAAACGTTCTGTGAGTTTTAGTTTATTCTTTTTTAGTTTAGATCCTTAATGCTACCTTATTATGTCATTGTAATCCGAGTCAATATTAAATAAATAAATAAATAAAAAAATTCTCATTATTGTACGTAATGATTTGCTTTTGAAACATATATACATATGTACGTATGTAATTGATATTTATTTTCGATTAAGAAAACAAGGGATGAAACCTATTTACAGGAAATCTTTTCAATTAAAAATCTTTTATCATTTGACTTTACCCAAATATATGTTCGACTCTACCTAATATATACCAAAATATATTATTAAAGAACTTATACTAAAACTATTCTACAGATTACAATAAAAAAAATATATAGTAATAATAATAATAATAATAATAATAATAATAATAATAATAATAATAATAATAATAATAATAATAATAATAAT
>CAJVQA010001241.1:0-26652 GCA_910591915.1 Cetraspora pellucida | reverse complement strand
TATAGTAGCCTCTTCTACTTTCTCCAATAAGTTTTCCGTTTTTGTTGGTATGAAATTCGGTACAAGTGATCGTCGGGGAGAGTTGTTTTTTTTTTTCTTAATTACTTTTTCTAGTTGTTTGTTATCTTTTATATTGCATAAAATCTATTCTTTTTTTCTTTAATTCTTTGTAAGACTTTTTTAGTTAATTTTTATTGCTTGTGTATTATGTCTGTTTGTTCTGAAAGGTTCTTTAACTTCTTTGTTCCCTAGTTTATTAAGCATTTTTCCTTTTATTCTTTTGAACTATTTTGCTTTTTTATCTTTACTCAATTGTTTTTGATAACTTTTAAATTGCTGTCATATAATTAGTCTTTCATCTTTTGTATCAAGTAGTTGATTTTGATATATTAAACCTGTCTTATTTATTTGGCTTCATTTTTTTTTTACAGTTTTGTTTCTAGTAATTTGACTATTTTGTAATTATAGCCACTTATCATCTATAACTTACTTTTTGTACCTATACTTATTTTTAGCTCTTTTGCTTTAACTATTATTAAGCAGACTAAATTGTTTTTCTAATATGTTCTATTTTTTGGCAGCTTCTTCAATTTTCATATGTCTTCAGTTAATTTTGCTTTTTGGCAATCTTGCATTATTTTTAATTTTGTTAACTGTTTTAATTTGTTTTTTTTGTTAAGTTTTGCTAATAGATCTTCTACTTGTTTCATTATTAATTTCTGTTGTAATATTCTGCAATTGCTCAGATTTTTGTATTCTATTATGCAATTCTTTAATGTTCTTAATAAGCTGCTTTTTTGTTTTGCCAAACATATCATTAGTTGGTATACTTCATTTATAGTTTTCTTTGATATTTTTGTTAACTGCAGCATATAACTTAATTTTGGTATTATCATTATATTGTTTATATATACTATCTGACTCATTAACATTTTCTTGTATTTAAGATCTCTTATTGTTTGATTTATTATTTCTTTTGCTTTTTTCTTAATTAGAACTTCTTGCATTCTGTTGTTTAGCCAGATTCCTAAGAAATAAACTATCTTGTTTTTTGATTTTTCTATAATTTTAATTTCTCCAAATGTTATCTCTCTTTTCTTTTTTTGATTTTTTTATTTATTATTATTAACTTTGATTTAGCTTTATTTATTTTTATATTATTTATTTTAAAGAACTCTTCTGCTATTTTCAATTTTTCTAATAGCTGTTCTTTGTTGTTCACAATTCATGTTATATTATCTGCATATACAATTGCTGCTTGATAATAGCTTGTAATATTATTGCAATATATTTCTTTTTTGATCTTTTGCTCTACTGTATAGGCTAATCTTTTGTCTTTTTATATTTTTTTTAGTAATGAATTATAAAAGAGACATTATATTAGTAGTGATAATACTTTACTTTGATTTATTCTATCTTCTGCTATTATTTTTTTTGTTAGATTATAGGCTGTAATTATCTTAAGCTGTCTTTTATGAAAAAGATTCAAAATATACTTAATTATCTTTTCAGGTATTTTAACTCTTTGCAAAACTTATTCAAAACTTTTAAATAAGACAAAGTCAAAAGCCTTTTTTATATCTTGCAGAAATATTCATAATTTTTTGTTTTTTTTCTTTGTCTCTTTCATTATCATATTTAGAATATATACTGGCTGTTCTGTTAAGTTTCTTGAAAGGCCTGCATAGTTTGGTCCCTTAAGTATTTCTTTTTTAACAAAAATTTTACTAAGTCTTTTTTGTTAACACCTTCATTACAATCTTTCTGAATATCTCAATTAAGGCTATTAGATGAATGTTATTTAAACTATATTCTATTTTACATTTTTTGGTATCAGATATACTTGTACTATCTTTTACTTTATTGGTATTTCTTCTGTCTCTAAGTATAGATCTGCATAAGCTCTAAACATCTTTTATGCTTTTTTTCTACTTTTTTAATCAGAATGGAACTTATTTCTAATATTTCAGAAGCTGTTTCTGTTTTGAACTCTCTAATTATTTTATTTTATTCTTTTTTCTTAATTTTTCTTTCAATTCTATTATATTATTATTCTTTAATATGATTCTGTAGTTTATAAATTTTTTTCAACTTTTTGACATCTTTTTTAATTTGGTATTTCTTTTTCTAAATTGTTACTTATAATGTTCTGTTGTAGTTTCTTTAACTAGCTTTAATTTTGTTACTAGTTTTGTTTCTTCTTTGTTTGTTTAATTAGTCTGTCAAATATTACTTTTTTGTATAACTTGTTCAAAAGGCTGGCTATCATATTTTCTTAATTAGTTTTAATTATTTCACATTTTTTGTTTATATTTTCTTCTATTTGTCTTTTTAGTTCTTGCTTTTATTCTTTTTTTTTTTTTGAAGAATTGTTTGCCAATCTTTTATGTTTTCTATTCAAGCATTAGACTATTGTCTTTGGATTTTTGGTAATCTTGCACCTACTTTATTGTCTAGTACTTTAAGTTTTTTATTTATTTTATTTTTTTCTGCTTTTGTAACTTTTTATCTTTTTTTTGTCTTTGCATATTTGACTAATCTTTGAAACTCTATAATAATCTTTCCTTATTGTTAGTACTTTTGATTATGCCTTCTGTTCATTGCCATGTTGTAAATTTTTTTTTAGATATATGCTTGTTTGCTGCTATTATAATTGTCTTTTCTATCAAGTTCTATATATTATTTAATTTTTGTATTTTCTTTCTTATTTTTTGTTCTTTTCTTTGAATATGTTTCAATGCTTTTTTGATCTTTAATTATTTTTGTAATTCTTGTGCATAGTTTTTCTATTCTTTATCTTTTGTAATATTATAAAGATATATTGTTCTTGATTGACTCTTTCTTTTGACTTCTGCCTTGTTGCTTTTTGCTATTATGTGTTTAATACATATTTCTGCTATTATTATTTTGTGATCACTTTTAGTAATTTCCTTTATGTCTTCAATTTTTGCTTTTTGTAAACCTGGCACTAACTTTTCTGATATCTATATATAGTCAATTTTTGTTGCTATTTCTGCATTTAGCTATAAATATCTTTATTCTATTGGGTGCATTTTTCTGTATATATCATAAAGGTTTTGTTGTCTTATCTAATTAAATATTGGCAATCTTTTGAAACTTACAGCTTGTAAATTTTGTCTATCTAATATATTGTCTACAGTATGATTAAAGTCTTTCATAATAACAACTTGTGTTTGTCTTTCTTTTCTCATAATAATCTCTATTATTTTTTGTAAATAGTTTTTTTTACTTCTTTGTTGTTTGGTAATATATAAACTCTTATTACAATTAACTTCAATGTTTGAAGTATAATGTAATTTCTTTCATATATTTATCTTTTTTATTGCATTTACATGTTTTTTCTGGTGTTCTATTACCAAAATACCTATATCTAATTCTTTTTTTTTGTCTGCTACTGCACTGTTTCAATAACTGATATATTTTTTAGTTACTTTGTATATTAGAAATTTTTTTTATTTTTCTGTAAGCTTTGTTTTTATAACTCCTAGTATTGCAATTTTTTCTTCTTCTGCTTAGCTAAGTAGATTTTCAAGCTTCCACCTTTGGTTTTTAATCTATTAATATTATAAAATATTATTTTTATCTTTTTTTATCTTTTTTTTTATTTTATTTTTCTTTTAATTGATTTTGTTTTGTTTTTATGTTTTCTGCTCTTTTTTTTTCTTTTCTGGTTTTCTTTTCTTTTTGGTAAGGAGTTGTTATACTTTTTTCAAATATTTCTCTTTTTTTGCAGAAAACCTTCAAGCTCATATCTGTTTTTATTGATTTAGCTAAGGTATTTTTAGAAGTGATTAACTAAGTCTCTTCACAACTTCTTCTTTAGGTTATTCTATTGTGATTCTAATCTTTCTAATCTTTCAAGTATTTTTTGAAGCAAGTTTTAAGTTTATAAATTAGATTTTTCTTTTTTTTATTAGGTATGTTGTATGTTTTCACTTGTTTATATTAGTTTTAGTTACTTCTTTTTCTTTACTTCTATTGTCCTTATATGTTTTAATCTCTAAATCTTTGCCTGTATTACTTGTGATTGTGTACTTTTTATGAGGCAGTCTTGCTTTGCTTTTCTCTCTTTTTTTTTGTATTATTTTGTTAGAAGAGTAAGTAATTGTTGAATTTTATTGGTTTTGTTTGTATTGTCTTCATCACCTTTTTTGATGTAAAGATAATTGTTGCTAATCTTCTTTGATTGCCATTTCTGTTTATTGAAATATATACTAACTTTGCATCTTTTTTACTTAAACATTAAAGCAGCAATATTTTTAATACATTTTTAGAAAGCTTTAATAATTTTGCTGTAAACTGATTATATAAATTCTACAAATTATAATCTTTATTACCTTTGGTTACTCTTGCCAATTTGTAAGTACTGATTGGCAAAACCCATAAGATGTTTTTATCTTTTAGCTTCTTTACTTGAATTATTACTAGAGCCTTGAATTTTGATTTTTTAACTCTGTTTATTTTGGCTTCTCTAATGCTTCTGCATATATATTCTATTTCTTCTATATTAATATTTGCTAGCAAGTTCTATATTATTAGGTAATTGTTTGTTTCTAACTTTTCTTTTAAGTAGTAAGGTCTTTGATCTTTTTTCTTTATTTTTACTTGATTTGTATATCTGTAGTTCTTTTTTTTGTTGCTATGATGCAATTTTTCTTTATTTTTTCTTAAGCTTGCTTGTTTCAAGTCTTTTTTTTTTTCTTTTTTGGCATTGTATTTGCTTTGCTGTTCATTAATTTGACTTTTGTTTTCAGTTTCTTTTGGTATAAGTCTAAAACACTTATATTTTTTCTTTTTAATTTTGTTTATTGCTGCATCTCTGTTGTGTTTATAATTAAAGTCTATTTCTATTTAATTTTTTTTATTTTTAAACACTTCTTTAACTGTTTTAATGTGATAATTTTTTTTTACAATTCACTAAACATACTTTACATTTTCTTTTTTAGTGCTTTTAACAAAACATATATTGGCATGTTTGCCTTAAAGAACCTATTTTTATTGTATATTTTGTTTTCTAAAAACTATTGGCTATGCTTAATTGTTCTAGTAAAAATAATTCTTTATTTTCTTCAGTAATTCACTCTTCCTTTAGCTCTGCTGTTTTTATATTTATATTTTTTTCTGCTAATCATTCTTTCTCTGCTTCAAATACTTCTATGTTCTAGTTTGTACAATGTTGTGATGTAATAATACTTAGACTTTATATTTATTTCTCTATCCTTTTAAGTTCTTAGTCTATGTCTTTATATTTGTTTTCCTCTTCTTGAGTTTTTTTTTTTCAAAATCTGTGATGTTTGTACTAAACTTAAATAAGTTTAGATTGCAGCTTATTGCTCTAAGTTTTTTTGTTTATTTGTTAATTGTACATTCTTTTAACCAACTTATTTTCTGCTTTTTTTAAGGCTTTTAATATTTGACTATATAGTAGAAGGTTCTGTGATATGATATGTTTTAATTATATATTGCCAAATTTTCATTATATGTTCTATATTGCTTAAAATTCTTGCTAGTATTCTAAGAACTTGGTCTAATATTCTGCAATCCATATATCTTTGATTTCTTTTATCTATTTTCTTTATATAACATATAACATCTGAATTTCTAATACTATTTATTAGTCTATATTTTAGATATTTAAATTAGGTAGTTTTTATTTCTATATATTTAAAAATCTGTATTGGGTTGTTTTGATGTTTCTATGTTATATATTTATTCTAATATTCTATTTTACTACATATATTTGTTTGTTTAAATTATTTACTTGTTATATTTCTGTATAACCTAATTGATTTTTATAACAGAGTTATAGGAATTCCTTAAAATTTTTGTTCTTATACTATATTATCTCTAAGCTATCTCTACTTGTGTCTTAGTTTCTAGCTTAATGTAACTTTTGCTGCTTTGTCTTTTTTATTAAAAGCCTAAATATTGCTTTCTAATAGATTTCTGTATTTTTCTTATATTTTGCTTTTCACTAATTTTTGATCAAGAGATTTACAGAGAAAACTTTTTTTGATCTTTTTAATAGTTTCTAATACTAACTTATATTATTAAAATTTAAAAATTATATTTAATTATTAACAATCTAATTATTAAAAGCTTTTTTTTAAATTATATTTAAAAATATTTCTAAAATTTAATAATTTTAATAATAAATAAATATTTTATTAAATCTGATTTATATATATAAAATAATAAATTAATCTCAAATATAATTGCTTATTGTTTTTTTTTTTGTATTATAGTGATCCTTTTGATCCTAGCTTTTTAATAATACTTATATCAGATACATGTTTTATACAAATGTATTTACAGTATATTGAACTATCAAACAAGTGTACAACTGGCTATACATATAACTTTTCTATATTACCTATTTAAGAAGTCTGCCTAAAGGTTTTCTACTAGTTGTTATATCTAACATTTTTGCTTAAATGTTTTATTTAAACTCTCTGATCTGACCCTAGTATTAATTTTACCAAGTTACAAATTCAGATCTATTTATTTTTAACTATAGTACTATAATCCTCAAACTATTTTATCCTTGAGACAAATCTATCAGAATGAGCTGTATTTCTTTTTATTGCTAATCTGGTTTGATGCTATGACTAAGACCAAAACTTGCAGTCAGTGTTATCTATTAAAACACTATTATTCTTGTAAAGTTTATCCAAACTCTGATACTCATCTTTTTAACTTCTTCTTTATCATCTTCTACTAGTCACAACTTGAAATCAACTGACTTCCCTGACTTCTAATTCAGATGGCTTAATATGGTATACTTATATATTTTTTTCCTTTGGCAATTCTAGCAGCTTGGTTAGTTATATACTTCTCTATATATCTTTGTCATTTGGTTTATCTAATAGTTCTTATAAAGGTGTTGCATGGGCTTTCATCAGTCTAATAGTACTATTGAAAGTTTGTGCTATCTTTTTACTTGAAATTTTCAAGTGAGTTTTAGTCTTCCTAGTTTTATAGCCTTCTATGTCTGGTGTTCTTATTATAGGTTTGCACTGAAGCCTTATATGATACTGATTTTTCACATTTCTCTATATATGTATAATATTACATTTTGTATAGATGCCTCAAGCTCTCAATGCAGATGAAATCCAACTTAGTGTACTTAAGATTACAGATGCCCAAAATCTAACTAATCAGCAAAAGACAGTTACTATGATACAGGTATAATTTCCAAAATTTATTGTCTATAAGAATTGAACCTTAGACCTGCTATTTAAGGGTTGACAACCTATTCACTTTACTAGGTTATTACATCTTACAATTGTTTATTGTTATATTTTATAGTATTTAAAAGATTATGGAATTTAAATTTTATTTTATTTTATTTTTTTAATATTAAGATAAGTATTTGTCATCTAGAATTTTATTAATAATATATTTTAATTAGTAGTTGTTGTATAAAAATTACAAAAATAACTATAAAAAAAGTATATAACTAAATATTTATACAACTTTAGTTATTATCTAATTTAAATAATCTGCTTGAAAGTTTTATATTAGTTGCTATACTTAAGACCTATCTATAGTTCTTTTATTTAAACACTTTAAATACTGTATTCACTCTATTCTACTAACAAATCTGATAAATTAATAAAAATATATTATAGTTACTAAATTATTTTAATTTTGTACTAAATCTACTGAAATCTTTATTATTATTATTATTATTATTATTATTATTATTAAAGTAACCTCTTTGGTCTTTTGACTTTTATTAATCACTTATTGGTATTGTGGTTTAATGAACTACTACAGAAGAGTATACAATTGGCTACACATATAACTTTTTTATATTACCTATTTAAAGAGTTTATCTAAAGGTTTTTTACCAATTGTTATACCTAATACTTCTGCTTGGGTGTTCTAATTTAAACTCTTTGAACCTGTAATCTGTATTAACTCACTGGGTCATACTTAGATACTAAGATTATCATCTTAACCTTAAGACTAATTTATTCTTAAGATAAACCTCTCAGAGCCTTCTGTATCTATTTTTACAACTAACCTAGATATTGCTATAGCAGAACTAATACTTGCAGTTAGAGTTTAACTATTAAACACTGTACCCTTGTAAAGTTCACTTAAATCCCAACATTTACTTCACAGCATAAGCCTGGTACTTTAGTATATCTCTGCCTTTTTACCAAACTTCCAATCTAGATAGTCTATATAAAACTATGATCAGTTTATCAGTATATCACATCAGTCCAATATTCTTTTTCTTCAGTTCATTCTGGCAGCCTGGTTGGTGATATCTTTGAAACTTCCAATCTAAAGGTTCTTGCCTATCTGGCTACTACAACTGAATACTAGACCTTGGTATCCATTTTGCCAGGCTAGTCTTTACAGTAGGACTATTGAAGATTCAGCTATCTCTCTACTTAGGTTTTCTTAAATAAACTTCTTATTATCTAATTTTAATAGATTTATACAACCACAAGGACTTATCTAGTGTTTGCATTGTCTGATTTGTTAGTTTGCATTCTTTTGTATAACTCCAACATTGCACAGATGTCCTATGACCTATTAGTCATACTGGTGTGACCATCATTACAAGTATCCTAATCCAATCATTAGTAATAGTTGCTGTAATACAAATATTACATAGGTGATTATTCAAATTTTCACTGTCGATAGGATTTAAACACCCAATCTACCACTTGAAGAGTTGACAACCTGACCACTTTACTAGGTTGCCACACCTTCAATTTACTGAAATCTTCTATATTTCATATATATATTCTTATAAGATTTATTTAAATCTTAGTATTTATTTTTCTAATATCTTTTTTATTTTCTTTTACTAATTACAACTCAAAACTAACAGGACTTTTACTTTTAATTCAGATGATCCAGTATAGTATATTTATATATATATATTTTTTAATAATTTCAATAATCTGATAGATATATATGCTTCTTATATATATCTGTTGTCTGATTTATTTACCTAATTTTATTAAAGATGTTTTATGAATTTTTATTAGTCTAATAGTATTATTAATTATTTGTGTTATCTTTTTACTTGAGATTTTTAAGTAAGCTTCTAACTTTTTAGTTTTTTTAATTTCTGCACCTAGTGGTCTTATTGTAGATTTGCATCAAAGTCTTATGCAACACTAACTATTAATATTTCTCTATATATATATAATATTACATTTTACATAAATGTCCTAAGCTTTTATTTAAAATTGTATAACTTAAAATTACAAATATGCTAATCTAACTAATTAATAGAATTAGTTACTATAATATAAATATAATTTTTAAAATTTATTATTTATGGAATTTAAACTTTAAACTGCACTTGAAGGTTAATAACCTGTCTACTTTACTAGATTACTACATACTTTAAATTTTATTTTTAAAATATATATTACATAGTAATTTTTTAGTAAATTTTATTACAATATATTAGATTTTTTTAAAAAAACTAATCAACTAAGTTTGTTTAAATCAAATTTGTATAACTTAATATAAATAGTAATATTTTTTTTTATTAAATATTTAATTAAAGAATTTCTAAATTATTTTTGCTTAAAATTTTAAAAATTATTATATAATTACTAAGATATTTTCATTTAAATTTTAATTTTTTTAAAAACTTTGATCAAAAAAAATTTTAACAATTATTTAATTAAATTTTTTTATATGCTATAGAAAAGATTCATCAAATTAATTAAATAACTACCAAGATATTACAACTATTTAAAAATATCTTAGTAACTACCAAACCAAATTTGACAAACTTTTTTTATTTTGATTCTATATTTCCGTAAAATAAAAATAAAAGTTCAAATTTTTTAGATGATTGTCGTAGTATCTTTAAAGTTTTATGAAAATTTTGCGATAGCAATTATTTTCAAAAAAGTTCACCTGGTTTGGCTAGGTAGTTTCTAAGACATACTCGTTCAAAGTTTTTAAAAAACTTTTACTATAGCTAGTATTTTTAAGTACTATATTTTGAATTTGTTTCAAAGCTTTGAAGATATTTCAACAACCACCTAACCAAATTCAATGAACTTTGTTTTTTATTTTAATTTTACATTTCTGCAGAATAAAATAAAAGAAAATTTATTGAATTTAATTAGATAGTTGCTGAAATATCTTCGAAGTTTTTTAAAAAAAACTTAAATTATACAGAGATAAAGCGTGACCGTCAGTAATCGACAACTTGCATAACCCGGCACACGATCTAGACATGCTTCTCTAAATATCCGTGAATTCTCTATGAATATCCATATAAATTCTGTATATTTTATTCGATATCATTTGCGAATGAACAAAACCCGCGAATATTCATTGGTCATAACGGATATTCAAAGAATCACAGCTCTAATAATCTGACATGATAACCAATTAAAAAAAACCTTTCGTAATGCTAGTTTTAGCTCAATTATCGATGCAAGTCATAGTATATTCTATTTACATGATGGATGACAAAGTAAAAGACCGTAGAAATCAAAACCTCATTCCTGATTACATACTTTAAATAATGAAAATGCATCAATTAATGTATCGTTACTAAATAATTAACAGAATAATTGGACTTTTTAGTAGTAATTAAGATGACCGGACATGAAAGTTGATGACTATTGGTTGAAGAACTGTATATTGTATAGAAATCATGAAAGGAAAACATGGATGTGCGATCAACACCACGTATCTCCTAAGAATGACTTCGGTTAAAAGAAAAAAGATAAACGAATAAAGAAAGGCTAATGAAAAAGAAATATTCACTTAATTCGATTACTACTTCTATCTGGCAATCCAAATACAATTTTAAATTTCAACTCTTTAGTCTCTCTTGAATAAAACTTGGCAACGTTTTCATAACAAGGTCTAGGCCTTTATTTAAAATTGATTAAATATTATGGCCTAAGAAAGGTTATAATGAAATGTTTTTATGCATATTACCTATCAAAAGCAGATATTGTTTTATCATCATAGGAAAACAAAGCATGATCGAAGTAAGGACTTTCGCTACACGTCTGGGGACCATAAGGTAATGATGCAAGAACTCGCTTTACAGCTTGAAATGGTCTAAATAACATGTGATATGTAATCCTGGCAGTGTGAACAGCAAAATAATCAGCATTAAAGTATTACAACTTACCCTCCGTTTCGAGCATGTCTAATTGAATACAAATATTTTCTGAAATTCTCTCTAGCATAAATATTATTCGAGTAGGCAGAGTTAAATGAAAAAGGTTCATTGAAAGCGACTTGTTGAAGAACATCACATAAAGTTTCATATTCAGTGAGAAATTCTTCAGACGCATTATCAAAAACTGAAATTACTTCAGTTGTAAGAAAATTATATATAACAAAAAAAGCCGTATGTGATGCACCATCATTGTGCTAAAATAGATGTAAAATCAATATTACCAGCAATACGAAAAAAAATTTTTATAACCCTATCATTTAATGAATACTAACATGTCCGGTAACGCAATCGACATTTCCAAATTTAATAAGAAATCTGGATTCATCGATAAATTGGATTTTCCACATGACAAGTGAGGAAAGTTGTCCGAATATCTGATAAAAGTGACGTAAAGCTAAACCACTGTGATGTTATAAATTATACGTAAATTAATATAATTAATAAAATGGATCAAGTTACGTATGATAGTTTTGTTACCCGTCATCAATATCATAAGCTTTTTTAAATAAATAAGTGAGCAGTCTTTGTTTGATACCACTAATTGGAGCGACATCCTGTTTGATAAATAACAAAGGTCAACACATTTGACCATATTCTATGATTGTCGGTAAAGTGAACGTCACCATATAATTCAATTTGATTACCTTTTCAGTAGGGGGTGTCGATAATAGTTCTGAAATACCTTGCATAGAATTTTGTCTAGAGCCAATGAAAGAGCTTGAAGGAACTTTATTATCCATTGGACTACTGAATGAATAAGCTGATAACGCAGAATCTAATGATGGCAATTCTAATTTCTCTTCATCCAACTCCATAATTTCTGATGTCGCGTTTTTATAAAGAATTGGGTTGACCATTGTCCTTTTGTTAATCTGAAATTGGGCGTCAAAATTTCGATATTGAGCCAACACAAGTTGGTCATCGTCATAATTCAACCATCCTATATCTTGTACATCAACAAAGTGACCATCATCCTACAATATTTAACATTAAATTGTAATATTGTAATTTCTGATCTAGATTGGTAAAAACATAAGCTTTCGTACCTTGATATGTAAAATATGAATTATCTGATTCTGGATTGACATGATAGAAAATAAATTGCCAATAAAACTAACGCCAGAGTGATATGATAAATGTATACATTCATTTTTATAAGTACGCTTATCACACACCTATACATAGCATTAATAAATTCGCTACTTAGCAAAAAGAAACTTATGACATAAATTATCGAAATTATATTGTTTTTTTTTTACCTCTCCAGTAATTATTTCGACAAGATAAAAGGTGATGTCATCGAAATTTGGTATACAATTCAATGAACAAGGATATAGACGAGCCTCTTCAGGTTGGCAATTTGAGGGCAAGGAAGATGCAAGTATCATCTAAATGATTATTGGTTTCAACTTAAAAAATAAAATAAAAATAAAAAAACGCGTAACTTAAAATTTATGATATTACATATTTATGATTTGTCGTGATCAAACAGAAATCTTTACAAAGAAATTCCGAATGATTTGATATGATGGTACGTTCGTATTCGAGAGAGAAAAATTTATCAAAAGTGCTTGTATGTTAAGAAAAAAACACGAGCATTCGCGAAGATTCCAATTAAAGCAAAATTTAAGGATATGCGTTGTATGAATTGATTAATGTATTAGCATCCAAAGGAGTTTCAAGAGATGCGTATTCAAAACGAAAGAGTTGTATATTGCGTAAGCAACGTGAAAAGCATATCATATACTAGTCGGTCAAGGATTCAGGTCAATATGAGCGCGACGCGTAAGAATTTTGAAGAGGCACAGTCGTATATGCTCGATACGTACGTCACCGTCCGGTGTAAATCTTCGAAAGTATGAATTAGGAACATTCACGTTAAAAATTGTTTCGTTCGGGTAGAAATACGTGTACAGCCTTCTATTATTACGAAGTTGTAAATTTAGGTTAGGGATAGATATCTCTCTATCCAGTAAAGAGTTTACGCAAGTGTGCTTGTTCTTTCGCATATTTATTTCAAAATGAAACCAAAAGCGAATTAAACAAAAATGGTGAACGCGATCTCTACTCGAAAAATCCGTTGGTATGAATAGAAGAGAAAGAAGGGATGATCCGTATGTTAACAGAATTTATAAATAAGGTGTTAATCGATCCTATTATGACTTTTTTTTTTAACTGGTTTTCGGTTAATAATTATAGGAAATTTGTTTTTTTTATGAGGGTTTGAGTAATTTAGGTGGTACAACAAAAAAAACATAAAATTCTTATGAGATACAAAAAAAATAAAAAAAAATAAATTGGTTTTCATATCCGGGTCTGAAATTTTTTATATTGATAGTCAATAAAATTACACAATTATCATAAGAGGGCAGCATTTACAAACATATTTTAAATTTTTGATTTTTTTTTATCTTCGAGCAATAGTTTCTTAACGACTATATATTTTATGCTTAATAATTTTTTTTTTATTTTAATTCTGTAAGTTTGAATAATTGAAATAAAAAAAAGGCTAACTTGGTAGTTATCAAGTGAAGTTTTAAAAAAACATCAAAAAAATACTGTTAAAGATTATGGTTTTTAAAAAATTTTTAGTAGAGTACAATGTATATATATTTTTTAATTTAAGCAGTCACATTAGGATCATGTTATCAATCATCTGATTATTTTTTATTAGAGACCTATTTTATCTTCCTTCTTTTAATATATAGATAGTTAGGTTCTTTATATATAATTTTAACTTTTTTAACTTTTTTTACTTTTTTTTTTTTTTTTTTTTTAATATTAAGGTGAGTACTTGTGACCCAGGATTTTATTGATAGTACATTCAGCTAATGGTTGCATTACAACCACAGAGGGCAACCATGGAAAGAGTATACAACTAGCTACTTATACAACTTTAGTCATTGTCTAATTTAAGTAGTCCGCTCGAAGATTCTACACTAGCTGCCATACCTGAAACCCACTTGTAGGTTTCCTATTTAGCCACTTTGTTTCTGTATCCACCCATCTACCTACACCTATCAAGATGTCCTGTCGATTCCAGTTCAAATATGTCATGGTCATTAAGTCTTTAAAGTGGTTCACTCACATAGGGAACCTTTGACTTTGTACTAAACCTTTCAGAATCTTCTGTATCCCATTCTTACAGTTGACCTGGTATTGCTATGGCTGAGACTAACACTGGTAGTTAGGGCATATCATTAAACCGTTATGCCTTTGTAGAGTTTATCTCAACCCCGATACTGACTTCACAACATATTCTTACTACTTTGGTATTCAATTCAAGTTCCACTAAGCTACTATTCCAGATAGCCCAGAAAGGTAGGTTGAAACCATACACTTCTGGTTTACATGTTTGCCAGCATGTGCTCTTTTCCTTCAGAATCTGAAAATTCCAGTGGCCTAGTTGGTTCATCTGGTCTCTACTTAAAGACCAGTACATTTGTCCGGTTTCACAAGTTCTAGCTCCATTTCATAAGTCTAGTCTTTACAGTAGCACTGTTGAAAGTTCAGGTTACCTCTCTACTTGGGTTTTCCAAATGGGCTTCCATCTTCCTACCTGGTTCCTTTGATTTACATGGCCTAAGGACTTATCTTGGGTTCACACTGCCTGGTACCAGTTTATGTTTCCTTATACAATGTTGTATGAGTACCTTAGACCTTCTAGTCATGCTGGTATGACACAGATTACAGGTATCCTATCTCAACCAATCACAGAAGACAGTTAACCATAACACAGAAAGAATTGCAAATTTTCACTATCACTGGGATTTGAACTCTAAAACTGCCACTTGGGAGTTGACAACTTATCCACTTCACTAAGTCGCCACACCTCTTTTACTTTTTTCTTCTTCTAAAAAATCATCTAATTTTTAACATTTTTCTTAGTATTTTATTAAGATTTTTAAAATTATTTTTGTAATTATATAAAAATATTTAATAACTTAGACTTGTATTATTTAGTCATAATAATAGTACTTAAGTGTAATCTGTTATATTATTTTAAACAGAAATAGGTTGCTTGTTTAATTATTAAAGTTTATAATAAAAGAATTTTTTTTTATAATAATTCTTAATATATTGTTTTTCTAATTTCTTTTTTAATTTGTTTTTCTTTATTTTTTTTCTATTATTTATTAGTTTTTTTTTACTTTATTTTTTCTTTTCTAACTTTTTTATTTTATTTTATTTATTATTTTTTTTCTATTTATTAGTTTTTTTTTTTTTTAAATTAAAGTAAAATTTTGCTTATATTTTTATTAAATTTTTTTTTTTTTTTGGTATTAAGATGACCTTTTTGGTCTTTTGACTTTTATTAATCACTTATCGATATTGTGGTTCAATGAACTATTACAAGAGAGCATATAATTGGCAACATGTGTAACTTTTCTATATTACTTATTTAAGGAGTCCGCTCAAAGGTTCTCTACCAATTGTCATATCTAACACCCCTGCTTGTGTTTCACTTTAAACCCTCTAAACCTGTAATATGTATTAACATCACTAGGTTATTCCAGATATCCAGATCATCGTCTCAACCTTAGAACTAATTTATTCTTGAGGTAAACCTCCCAGAGCCTTCTGTATTTATTTTTACAGCTGACTTAGATATTACTATGCCAGAACCAACACTTGTGGTCATAGCTAATCATTAAACTGCTATGCCCTTATAGAGTTTACATAAACCCTAGTATCTATTTCACAATATATTCAAAATACTTTAGTATATCCCTGTCAGTTCACCAAACTCCCAATCCAGATAGTCTGATAGAACTTACAACTGGTCCATTAGTATATCAGGTTGGCTTAATATCCTTTTCCTTTGTCTTGATCCAGTGGCCTGGTTGGTGGTACCTTCTACCTAGAGGTTTTTGCCTATTTGGCTACTTCAATCTTGGTATTTGTTTCATAAGACTAGTCTTTACAGTAGGGCCATCGAAGATCTGACTATCTCTCTACTTAGATCTTTCCAAATGGACTTCTTGTTACCTAATTTCAATGGATTTACATAGCCACAAAGACTTATCTAGTATTTGCACCACCTAATTGCTAGTTTGCATTCCTTTATGTAACCACAACCTTGTCCCAAAGAACAATATCATATGACCTATTACATGAATGCCCATGACCTACCAGTCTTACTGGTGTGATTGCCATTACAGATATCCTAACCTAATTGTTAGTAACAGTTGTCATAATATGAGTATTACATAAGTGATTATCCAAATTTTTGCTATCAATGGGATTTGAACATCTAACCTACCACTTGAAGGGTTGACAACCTGATTACTTCACTAGGTTACCATACCAACTTTATAAATTTATTAAAATTAAGAAACAAAAATCTATTTAAAAAAATTTAAATAAAGAAGTAATATAAATCTTTGATAATATTACTATAAAAACTAAGCTTAGAAAATAGGCATTAATGTTAAAGTATTTAAATAAACAAGAATTTTAGATAAAGATACTACCAACCAGACTGCTAGAATGAATCAGAAAAAAAAGATGTTAGGCCAATCTAATATATCAATTGATTAGTTATAATTCTACTAAACTATCTAGATTAAAAGTCTAAAAAACAAACAAAAATATACTAAAATAATTTGAATATACTATAAAGTAAATGCTAAAACATGACCTCACTGCTAATATTTAAAAAAAAAATAGATGCTAGAATTCAAATAAACTCTATAAAAATATAATAATTTAATAACTAAACCTAACTACAAGTATTGGTTTTGTTATAGTAATATTAGATCAACTATAAAAATAAGTACAGAAAATTTCAAAAAGTTTATCTTAAAGATAAAATAATTTTGAAAGTTGAAATAATAACCTAAATATAATCTAGTAATGTTAATACAAATGCAGATTTAGAAGATTTAAAATAGAACACTCAAGCAAAAATGTTAAATATAGAAATTAGTAAGAAACCTTTAAACAGACTTCTTAAATAAATAATAATAATAAATTACATGTGTAACTAATTGTATACTCTTCTTGTAGTAGTTCATAGAATCACATTACCAAAAAAATTAATAAAAGTCAAAAAACCAAAGAAATCGTCTTAACATCAAATATATATATAAATTTCTAAAAATATCTATAGGATATGATACCTAGTATAAGAAAATATATAAGGTCTTTGCCTTGAAAATTAAATTATAAAATATAGTAAATTATATATCTCATACTTGATTTTCAAAACAAAAACTCCATATAACATATTAGGTTAAAATAAGTTAAGATAAATTAAAGGTGTATTTATAAGCAAAATTAGATGCTAAACATTTTTACTTAAAGCACCTACACCAGTTTTCTTAATAAAATTTTAAGATATTAATGATTTGTTTTTTTCTTATACCCGGGTATGTACCCGCCGGGTACAAATAGAAATTCTCTCAAAATATATAAGCTTATAAATATATATATATATTTTTCATTTTAACAATCTTGTTAATAATTTTAATAATTATAAAATATGTTTCTAATAATTTTTTTATTTATATTATACGTAAGGTTTTAACACTTGCTTTACAGCATTTCTCCAACTTTGCTTTTTAATTTTATCAATTCCACTTAAGAATAATCTTACTCGCCATTCTGAAAACTTATCATTTTCAATTCCAACAAGAGTAGATTCTTCAGTTATTGATCCTACCATATTTTCTGTATTTGCAACGTTGTCGTTCTTTTTTTTACGTTGCTTTTTACCGGTTTTGGTAGTGTTAACAGGTTCCTTCTCATCATTAGATAATCCACGTATACAAGTTTTTTCTATCATTTCAACAACTGTCAGCAAGAATATGTACAAGCTCTCCTCAGACTTGGAAAAGTCTGATAGTATAACAAGCGCTTGTGTAATAGTGTAAAATATATAAACTAAAAAATTCAAACTAGCAGTCTGGGTAATAAGGCTAGCCTGAAGACAAATAAGATTTTAAACAATGATCTTAAATTAATCTTAAAGAAAAAAAAATAGGTACCTTTAGCACATTTATGATGTTTTGAGTTATATGTAAATCGTTAATCGTCCCAGGATGCGTATAATCATCATTTCCTTCAAAAAATAATGTTGTATCTTCTCTTTTCTGCTTGATTGATTTCTCTTTGATATGTTTTAGAGCCGATAAGATATTTATTAATGAATACCTCACACAGCACAACGATATTCTTTCTGATAAAGTCTTCTGTTAGTAGTTCTTTCCAATAAATTCATAATAAAAAATTTTAAAAAAATAACCTTGAATTGCAAATTCGGATATAACATGCTCGGTCATATCATTACATTCTATGTCAGCCAATAACAATTCAGTTGCCGATAAAATACCATATGAAATTAAATCCTTTAACAGCACATCTAATATATTTATAGATTCTTCATCTACACATTTTTCAAGAACAAAGCAGAACGAAAAAGGAGCAATGGTCAAGAAAATATTTCGAATAATTGGCTTTGAGATAGATTTAGCAATATTGAGTGACTGAAGTGTTGGTTAATATAATGTTCGATATTAATTATATTAATTAAGTGAACATTTTATTATCTATATGATCAATTAGTACAATATTAAAATATTAAATACCATGCTGAATTTCTTGCACCAATCAATTGAAATTCTACAAGCTTCTAAAAATAACAATGATTGCTTCATCGTTTTCTCTTGATCAAGTACACTAATTTCCTTTCTGTCACTTATTGTGAATTCATGATCAGATAATTCACAAAAAGAAGATAACAAAACCGGTACAAAAGGTTTTTCTATTTGGAAACCAAAACAATTCGCACAGGTTTCGAGGAATGGACGGAAATACAATTGAGTAGCCCAACCTTAAAAAAAATAATAATAGTGATTGTCAAAAAGACTCTTGAAAATTGTTAAGGAATAATTATAAAATTTTTTACTCACTAAAATTTAAAGATTCCTTATAAAAGTGTTGAACAACGAAAGAATTGGACCTATGCATTTCTAATAAATGGGTACATACATTATTGTTAATAGGGTTGTTAAGGGAGTGACATACTCCGGAACAGCTCTGGAGTGAGCCCAACCCAAGTTGGAGTGAGTTAAAAATATGAGAAATATGTTGGAATGAAACTGGAGTAAACTGGAGCAGCTATAAGCAAACCTGAAGTGGCTCCAGAGTGAACCCCAATCCAAGCTGGAGTGGGTGGAGGAATATTTCAACCCAACCCACTCCAACCCAACCCATTAACAACCCTAATTGTTTGACATAACACATTTTTGGCGCATTCGATAAAAATTCCTTACCATCTTGATTATAATCGTCTTGAATTGACGTGACATATTCAGTTAATAGTCTCATAAATTCCTTTAGTAAGGCATAAAGAATATCCACAGTTTTCATACTAATCACAATTGTTTCACGTCGATCAAACAATAGAGCAAGACTATGTAAAAGTGAAAATGGCTCAGATTTCATAAACCAACATAAGTCGAATCGAGGAGTAGATACACTAGGAAGCAACAATGAATTAAGAGTGTAAAGTGCCAAATATAAGGTGGTTTTTTTGCCAAGAGATGTAGATGAATTCTGCAAATATGTCAATATGCAATAAGCAAGGTATTCAGGGATATCGATTAAGATTTCGCTATTACCCCACTCCCCAATTTCTGTTAATGTATACTCTATAGCTGACTTGGTAGTATTGCCCTATTTTTGTACCAAATGATGCATATTAAACTGACTATGAAAACGAAAAGATATATCAGAATTTCTATCCAATAAACCTTTACCAGCATCGCATGCACTACGAATTCATTCCAATTCTTTTGTTCCTGATGTGTCAAAACAACGGATCCATCGTCAATTTGACTCAATATATCTTTAAGCACAATGATGAACAGTGAGGGTGATTTTGGAGTTTGACGAAGCCAACAAATAGATCTTACATCACGTATGATGTCAAGAATTATCAGCCATTGTCCTTTATTATGAATGGACTCCCACACAAGTCGGTGTAGTACGTGATAAGGTGATATCAAAGATAACTTTCAAGGGACAAACAAAAGATAAGAATGATGACAATGAAAAATCACAGAAATGACAAAATAATTACCAAAATTAGTGAATCTATTATTTGCAATTTAAGTGGATCAAATTGGCCCAATGTTTGGTTTCCTGTTGATTTTGTAGGGATGTGGTCCAACGAAGAGACCAATTGATTACATATCGTGGTAAGTCGTTGTTCAAAATCAAAAAGCCAGATTGTCCAGGAATCGAAAGTCGGCGATGCGATTGCAGAAGTAGGCAATCTTACATATGTAAATGAATAAGCATTAATTAATAGAAAATTACAATGTGTAAAATTATTGTAATCATAAATTTCATAAAAACATACCTATCTGAAAGTACAAAATCTCGAAATACATTTCTTGTACGTAGGGACATAAAACCAAATGTCTTAAGTAACAATACAATAACAGCCTGATAAAAAAAAAGTAGTGTGAAAAACAATATTTAAAGGAAATTGATATTTCCACACCTTTTTTAATATTGCCACATCCCTGTTAATAAAAATCAACATAGATTATTAAGATTTTGGTTAGGTTTGGAGTTAGCAGAGGTGTGCAACATCAAAAAAGGGTGTGGAAATATCAATTTCCTATTTAAATCAAGAAAATTTTAATTAGAATAATGCGTACTCTAACTATTTTATTGTGCTCTTTGGGAAGAAATACTTTAATAATTCTCTTGACACTTTGATATAACTCAGTGCATAGGCCATGCTCAAGGATCATAACTGCAAGTTGCTCAACATTGTAGTCAAATCTGTAACATTCACGAGACATAATTAAAATGGTAAGTTTGAATCGTTAAGCATGTATTTAATTGCTAAGAACAATTTTCAAAAGCTATACGAAAAACACACCCAACGAAAAGATCAAAATATTGAATCATCAATTTTAAGAGGGATATATAGCCAGGAAGACCAAGAGATATGCTCTCTTGTACCCATCGACAATACTCTTCAAGATCCTTTCTAACAGGGCGTCCTGTAGAGGGACTCAATTCAGAAAATAACTTGGAATTGGTTATTCGAAGGGTAAACGATGTATCGTATGCAAGATTTGCGCGGACTGTGCGACATATTGTGACAAATGCCTCTTCGTGCTTATTCAGGTCAATATCTTTAGCCGTTGTAGTCGAAATCTCAAATTGATTTAAATCATAATTCTTCACATGATCGATTACATTCACATGCCGAGTTTTATCTTCTTGCCTAATTTGTTAGGAAATTTTATGAATAAATGGCTATTTAAAACATTATTAATAATGATCACAATTGTACAGAAATAATAACTTACAGTTTAATAACTAAGTCTGAACGTGGCTACAAGCAAATAAATTAATTAATTGACTTGAAGTACGATATCATACAAAAAGAGTGTTTAAAGCATAATACTTTAAGTTTAAAAGGTTGTTGCTGAGAATCGATATCACTCGCATATTTAAATAAATTCGAAAGTGCATTTCTTTCAACACTGGTGGGTTCAGACTTCAACTTTGTAAAATAATCTGATGTAAAAAAAAAATTATATTTTTGAAGTATGAAATACCTTAACCATCAAATATTTACAATAATGTCGTCACATTGCAAAAATTAGTACTCCGCAAAATCAAGTCAAATCAAATCTTTTCAAATATTTAATTCAAATACAAATTTTGACTTAATTTTGCGAAGCACTATGAAAGAATAAACGTTTACTTGATTTTATCAACTTTAGAACCGTTTTGCGAAGAATCAACGATATCGAAGACTTCACACGATCTTTCAAATCTTGGTTGAACCACGCGACAAATATTATGTAGTCAAAAATTGCCAAAAGAGTAAATATACAGTATGTGTCCTCATCTGTTGATAAGATTGGGTTAAGTAGCAAATCTTCAATAAGTCTAAAATTAGAAGTTGAGATTAGTGAAGCACAATATAGAGATGCTAAAAATAAAAGTAGCGTACAGGACAGTGTCTATTCGAAGACTTTCTTGTCGGGAGACATTACGAACAATTTGTTGTCGGACTTTGTATGATGGCCTCACGGATTGATAAGAATAGAAAGGTGTTGAAAACATATAATCTACAACGACGTTATATTCGTTACTTTTTGAAATAAGCTCATGGTCAGAAATGCTTTCAAGTGAGACAGGGCTCAAATAATTTTCTATATGTTTGGCTGTCGATCTAATTAATTCAAGTCGCTGATGATCCTCTAAATACAAATGATCAATGAGAATAAAATAAGAGTAAATTGTCGTAAACGGACATTATAATAATACCTGTAATTGAAGTAGCATTAGATATAATCAAACGAGCCAAGATCGCCAGCAATTCTTTTCGATGCTTAATGTCAAGACTATTTAATATATATAAAGCTGGATCATATGCAATTCTCAAACAGAATTGTGGATCCCAACGTTCTATTTCTTGAATGAGCATCAAAATCACCTAATTTTTGAATAACTTATTATTTTTGTACGAATTTGTTGACAACTTAATAATCATGCAAAAATTACCTGTCGTGGAATTGCATACAATGTTTGAATAAATTCATTTTCCAATTTTAAGCCTTGGACAAGTTGTAAGTAAAGCTCTGTATCTATATTATTAATGGCACGGATGACATTATAATTTAATTCATCTTCAGCTAATTTAGCGAATTTAACGTATAGTTTCAAAAAAAAAAACGCATTAGCATTGTCGTCGATGTTTGATAAGAAACCAAAATTTTTTCCCTATAATTAAAAAACACCTGTAGTCATTAATGATTGTTGCCATGCTTTGTATAAAAGCGAATGGACAATGTATTTGTTGGTATCAATGTCACTTGATAAATCAAACAATCTTAGCAGTGGGGGGATAAGAAAATCGCAGCGTGTTTTTCTTTGATTAATCAACGAAAAATTACTATAAGAGGAACGCATGGATCAAGCTGAACCAAAAAAATGCAGCATATCATTACGTGTCAGCTCCTTGACTAAACTGTTTGAAAGCCAATAAAACGCCTTCGAAGCCATTCTAGTTATAAAATTTATTAATTACATTAAATAATGAAATAATGTAAGAAATTATAGTCTGTCAATAATGTACCTGTAAATTCTCTAATGCAGACATTCATTGAAGCTTTGGCGATTACGCGAAAAACTTGAAAATTCAAACAATTCACACAAATTTCAAGTCTCCTTATTTGGGGACATGTACCCACGTGATTTTGACGGTTTAATCGTTTTAATTAAACGGAAAGTCTACGGACACATCTTCCCCAGCATCGCCAAAAAATTTTCCTAAGCAAATTTACTATATGCTCTTCTAACTTTAAACCCTAACACTAATGCTGTAATGTAATCATCTTAACGAACTTATGAATTTTTTGTACTATCACGTAACGGTACAATTTTAATTAGAACGCAAAAAAAAAAAAACCCCCCCGAACAGTTGTTTTAGTTGTTTTGATCGTTATATGGACAGTGTTGTACGCGGACGTGCAAATCATAGGCCGACATTCATCTGATTGGCTGCTCGATTCAATTGCCCGGGTAACTATTATGTGCTTTAAAATTTAATCGTAGATAGCTTCGAAAAGGCGCTAACAACTATTGTGCAAAATAATCAAGAGATAATTAACATTCTCGGCAACTTTTATTTAGAAGAGAAAAATATGCCTCCAACTACTCCTCTTATTGGTCTGTGCATTATTACTATTTGTCAGAGACAGTCGACTCAGTGGAGAAAGGTAACTGAGAACTTTCTTTCTAAAGCCCAAGCTAATAGTACTTTGCCAAGCTATGTTCGTCTAAATAATACAGTCTGTTTGGCCTGTTATAACAGAATTATAGTAAACTATTCGTCTGAATTTAAGCAACATTCTCAGACTATTACAGAAGAAAATGAGTATAAGGAAATAGACAAGATTGAAAGCAAATTACTAATTCTACTTTGTCATTTTCTCAAGCAATAGCAGTACTAACAAAAATTTTATTTACTTGTTTTTTTTTTTTATATAAGGTGAGGTCATGCCCTCTAGTCTTTATTAGTATATTTGTCATAGCTAGTACAAGTCTATTTATACATTATCTATTACTATATATTTATTTTAAACATAGGATTCAGACATATTTATCTGTGACCTAAACTTATTAGAGTTTTGTATTGTTTTCTACTTACATCTAACCTGGATTTTTGTTTTACTACTAATTATATTAGGTAACCTGCATATTCTTCCCATGTTTTACAACTTATTTTAACAATTCTCAAATTGGTTTATTGAGTTATTTGCTTCTTTTGAGTTATCATTTTTGGTTTGCCTAAAGAGTGTTTTTTTAGTATGTATTTCAAGTTAGGTTTCTGCTGTCATTGCTAACTTTTCAATTTAGGTATTAGTAATATGTATTTTAAGTCAAGTTCTTGCTACTATTGTTGATTTGCAACCCTTTTTGGTCTTAGCATCATGTTTAATGAATTGTACATCTAATTTGTTTTTTAAGTATTTTCTTTTATGATATAAATGAAACTTTATTTTAGAAATAGATATATATTCTCTTTTAGTCATAAATTGGTATTTTTATTACTAACATAAAATTCTAGAAGTTTTAATTTCCAATTTAAATATCTCAACTATAATTGGTATAATATTTATATTGATATGTTCTATTTGTTTTGTTATAGATTTTTATATAGATGTGATTAGAGTTTTGGTTTAGAATTTTTAGATGTACAGAACAGGTTATAATTTCTCTATACAAATAATTATCTTCTATTTTTAGACATTTCATAATATCAGAGGTGTTTCTAATCTTAATAAGATTAATCTTTTATCACAAACCTTTTATACATATACTATTTTTTTCATCATTCCAGTTTATGTTATTTTGATATCATTCTTTCAATCAAGTATTTCATAAGTTAGATGCAGAGATATTAGTATTTTCTCATCTTTAAAGAACTTATATATACAAACTTTTATATAACAGAACTTTCTGTGATGCTGTTATCACACATAGTGTTTACACTCTACAGAGTTAATTACTTTTTAGAAATTTCTTTTTTTATCATGTATTGTATTTGGATTTGATTATAGAGTTTCATGTTTAATTACAGATTCCTTATAGGTTACAGAAACTAAAATTTTTCAATTTTGTCTTCAGTTAAACTTGAATCATTAATCTTGATTATAAAAATATAAGAGCTTAACCATTAAGTTATGGGACTTACACCTGATTTTATTTACTTATAAAAAAAAAACCAACATATAGTATATATGTTTGATAAATTTAAAGAAATTATAAAAAAAAAGAATGAGATTAAAGTCTTTTTTTACTAAATTATTTTTGTTATTTAACCTATCATCAAAAAATAAAAATGAGACAAAAAACAGTTTTTATTTGAGAACACTTCAAGATCAATAAACCTAGTAATTATCATATCATATAAAATCATGTAATTACATTATTGGTTTATTAGCATTAACAAATTGGTTTAAGATATACTATCATCTAATTCTAAAACTTATTCTAATTTAAACTGAGTATTTAATCATCTAATATGATTATCATGAAAATATCACTAGGTTCACTGATCTTGAAACTTCTTTTTATTTGTTTGTTATTTTTTTTGTGAAATCTGTAACAAGTTTTTAAATAATATAAAATAAATATTACAATTCATATAGATTTTACTAGTTCTTTTAATACTTTTATAAATATTCTTGCTAATTTAGATGTTATTATAATGTTATATATAATTTAGTAATATAAGGTAGCTATATCTGAAGAGTATAAGAAAGCTGTTAATTTTGTTTTTATTAAGTATAAAAAGAATAATATAATATTAAATATTGATAATTACTATAGTATTTATTTGAAGCAAATGTCAAATATAATTATTACATCAATAGTTGTGCATTTGGCAACAATTCTAATAAATTTAATTATGACTCAACAGGTAATTTCAAAATTAAATCTTTATAACTCTGTATTAGTTAATACAGAATTAATAAAATAAATATAGAAAATAGATTTATAAGATTTTATAGTCTTTTACATAATTGATATTAAAGATTTCATACTGTTAATAATGGTACAAAACTGAAAGAATTAACTATATAGTTATAATATTAGGCTAAAGGAATAACAAAATGCTTGCTTAATAAAAAATATCATTCTTATCAATTTGCAACAAAATATTCTTTATAATTTGAATAAATATATTAAAGTTATTAATGCAATTATAGATATTTTGTTTATACAATAATATATTTAAAAAAGATATATCATTTTAATTGTTATTGATTAACCTAAGCAGATTCATCTTTGAATTGCAATTTTATATTTTATTTGTTCTTTTTTTTTTTTTTTTTTTTTTGAAATGCCAAAGTAGAAACTTTATTAAGTAATAGAAGAATTACATTAAAGATTTC
>CAJVQA010001240.1:0-26657 GCA_910591915.1 Cetraspora pellucida | reverse complement strand
TTAAATAGGTAATATAAAAAAGTTACATGTGTAGCCAATTGTACTCTCTCCTGTAGTGGTTCATTGAACCACAATACTAATAAGTGATTAATAAAAATCAAAAGACCAAAAAGGTTACCTTAATACCAAAAAAAAATATATATATAAGTGATTATCTAAATTTTTATTATCAATAAGATTTGAACATTTAACCTATTACTTAAAGAGTTAACAACCTGACTACTTTATTAGATTACTACATTTCTAATCTATATTATTTTATCATAACAATTAAATACTCTACTATACTCTTATTTTTTTAATTTTATTTAAAGTCTTTTCTCTATATCTTAATATAACAATATTAAAATATTATTTTATAAAACAACATCTTTTTTTTTTATAACTTTATCAAATAGTTTTCTTAATTGGTTTTATCAATATATATAACTATTATATAATATTTTTTGAAAAAACTTGCAATATAACTAACAAATTTAAATATTCAAAAATATATTTCTTAACTTTATCTTTTTAATCTAATTCTAATACTACTAATACACCTATTATAAATTTAATTATATCTATTAATAACTAGTTAAGTTTAGATTACATACTTACTAATTGTATTTACTAAATACCAAGACTATTACTTTAGATTTTCTCTAACCTTTTATATTTAAAATTAATTTAAAATAATTAATAATAGTATTATATAGAAATGGAGATGTAATGTTATATTGGATATTATAAATAAGTAATATAAATGTAGTTTAAAAATTTTAATGTAATTATTTCTATTATCTAATAAAGTTTCTACTTAATATTTTAAAAAAAAAAAACTTTTTATTATTTAATTAATATTTAATTAATATTAAAATATTGATTTTTATCTGTATTTTTTCTTTTAAAAAAAATTAAATAAAAATTATATTTTAAAGTATAAAACATTCAAATAATAAAAATAAAAAATTTTATATATACTTAAACTCCAACACATGCCTACTGCTTAATCATGCTATTAGAAAAATTAATATATGGACTATTCTCTGAATCAAATACAATATCTTATTTAATTATATTTTAACTATCCAAATCTAGGTGAGTCTTAACCACTCTAGTAGGTTTAGGTCACAGATAAATATATCTGAGCTTCACTCTTGAATGTAGTTTTCTTCTTATTTGTACTTAAGTTAATTATATATAGTTAGCAGTTTAACAGTTAGTCTTAACTGCAAGTGTTGGTCTCGGTTATAGCATTTATATATAGAAGTATTTTTGTATATAGTAACTCTATGAAGTTACTAACTTTAAAAACTACCAATAAAGATATGAGCAAGGCCTCACCTTAATACCAAAAAAAAAAAATCTTATTAAAATATATTATATTAACTAACTTGAGTTGCATTTACTAAAGTGAAAGTTTATAATACAAGTAACTTTTGTTATAATGAAGTCATTAAGCTGTAAAATTTTCTTCACTATATTGAATATTAGTAAATTCACTAGGTCAAAAAAGTTTTATTCACTGTAATAAACAGTTCTTGTATCGGAAGTTCACTGTAGTGAGAGTGACATTTATATAACTGATAATATCTTCGATTAGTATTGCAGTATTGACAAATAAGAGCTCGTGACATGTGTAAATCGAAAATCATGTGAACGGCAAATCGATCCTATGCTCTGTCAAGCGAAATCGACCTCCGACCTTAAAATTCTGATCCGGGACCAATAAAATCTCGGGATCTCGTAACAGCGAAAACAGCAAAAAAAGTAAAAATTCTTAAATAAAGCCAAATTTTATTATATTAACCAAACTTCCGACTTCAAATTAAAAATGTTCAGCTTTAAAATTTATAGATAGAATACTTGCGATACTCCAACCCAAGGTATTTGGATCGGAAGGGTCCGATTTTCGCTTGACATAAGGGTACTCTTAATTATTGTTAATTATTGGCTAACTCTTGTTGATCGGCACGTGAACGTGAAAACGTTTTTTCTGTTTGTTGATTCTGAAAGTTTCGGCGCAAATTACACACTTAATTTTGCCTGAAGTGCCTAAAAATATCGGTTTACATATAATCGATATTTTTCATACTACCTTTCTATTAAACATATAAAGAATGTCTTCGGATAAAGAGTCACCACCAACTTCGATAGAGCACACTCATATTTCAGTCCAATCAGAGATAGGAGTGGGGCGTCAATCTTCCCCTTCAATAAGTGAAGGGCTAAGTAAAAATCAACAAGATATAAACAAACTGACAGAAGAAATGTTTTTTAAAGTGGCTGATTATTTAAAAGGAGAGATCCTAGGTACCTTATTTTACTAGTCTATTTTGATAATATTTAGTGCATTTTCTTTCAGCTTCAATATTCTGAGGCTCGATTGATTTATTTTTAGTTAAAATTTATAGCTACAACTGAAGATTACAAGCTTTTAGAAACAATGAACAAAGTTACGCGAGAACGGTATCAAGAAATGTCTAAAATGGCACAAAATTTGGTTGTAGAGATGGCTAACTTTCAAAGAATTTGTATGTCCTTTAAATTTATATAATTTGAATAAGGTTATGTAATTTATAACTATCGGACTTCGATTTAATAGATACTAGCTTCGAACCGTATATTCAACAAATTGATGAAATATGTGAACAAGTTGATTTTTTGGAAAAGGTTACTAATGAATTAGACGAATATTCAAAAGAATTGGGTATGTAGTTTTCTTGGCGAAGTAAGTTATTGTCCTGATTTACTACTAATTAAATCATACTATTAGAATCGCGATTGAAGAACTTGATTAAATAGATTTTTATATATCCAATGGTTAACCCGAATTCTAGGCGGATGATAAATAATTTAATAGATAATTTGTTTTCTGTATGTTTTCTTTTCGTTGATAATTTATATATAATCGGTATTATAGGTTTGCAAGTTGAGCTTGCAAATATATACAACATATTAAAGTTCTGATATTAATTAAAAGCATATATCTTGTCATTAAAAAAACATACATTTTATGATAAGCATATGTCATTTCTATCGCGATCAGTTGGTTGCATAAAGATCATGTTATTGTTACAATAGTGGTGTCTTGAATATCATGTGATATATCATATCTAGGGTGATCCGCACATGATTCTCTAGCAACGATCCCCATGTAGTTTTTATTTATACACGTACCTGATGGATTAGCAAGTGGCATCGAGATAAAATTTTTTTTTCATATGAAAATATAAAAGTGAAATAATATATATATGCTCGTTAATTCATTCCCTCCAAATTCCTGATCATAAGTTGTTACAAAAATGGCATCGAAACTAGATATCAATGCATCCGTTAATAGTGATAATGTCAGAGAAGAATTATCCTATTTACGACACTTTTTAAAAACTGTCCAAGAAAGTATCGAAAAAATCGAGACAGACGTAAAGGGGCTTTTTAAATCGAAAAAGGACCAGGCTCACGGAATAAGAATGATACTTATGGGGCCACCTGGCGCCGGTAATATTTTTTTTTGCTTTATTATTAACATTATTATTATCATTATTTATTTATTATCATTACTATTATTGTTATTAATGTTATTTTATGATTATTATTACTATTATTATCATTATCATTATCCACATTATTATTACTATTACTGTTATCATAATTATAATTATTATTATTATTGTCAAAAGAAAAATAATTTAATTTCTAATTTATAACTTTTTATTGATCGTATTATGATTTATTTCATCCAAACAGGTAAAGGAACTCAATCTCCAAGGATCAAAGAGAAGTTTTGTGTTTGTCATTTAGCTACTGGTGATATGTTACGATCTCAAGTAGCTGCAAAAACAAAACTTGGTTTGGAAGCCAAAAAAATCATGGATGCCGGAGGTCTGGTGTCTGATGAAATAATGGTAGGAATGATCCAAAATGAATTACAAAATAATCCAGAGTGTAAACAAGGGTTCGTTAAATTTATTTTACTTATACATATATTTATACTTGATTTATTGTTTAATCGAGGTTTCACCAAACTGGTCCTCTCCCTTTGTGTTTGTTGCTATCACGTCATTTACTATGACAGTTTTATTCTAGATGGATTTCCTCGTACAGTACCTCAAGCAGAAAAACTTGATGCCATGCTTGAAAAAGATAAAAAAAAACTTGATCATGCTGTCGAATTAATAATTGATGATAATTTATTGGTTTCACGTATCACTGGTCGTTTGATTCATCCATCTAGTGGTAGAACGTATCATAAAATTTTCAAGTAAGTAGCGTAAAGGCTATAGTAAAATGTAGAAATTTCTTATTATTGACTAATTTTTTAAAGTCCACCAAAAGTTCCTGGTAAAGATGATGTAACTGGAGAACCATTAATTCAACGTGCAGATGACAATGCTGAAACCTTAAAGAAACGTTTAGCGACTTATCATAAGCAAACTGCTCCCGTGGTAGACTATTATAAACAAAAAAATATTTGGTCTGGTGTAGATGCATCTCAAAATCCTGAGGTAGTTTGGGCGAGTTTATTAGCCATCTTCGGTAATTCTAAGAAAAATTAAAAAAAATAATACATTACAAAAAGTTGGTTTAATGAAACAGTAAATTAAATCACTATAATATTTATGAACTATGGTCTTTTTCTTCGGTGGTATGTTGAAGTGCAGTTTGTTTCAAAAAAGAAAAAAAGCACACTTCAAACTGACGGCTATCTTGGACGGTCTATCTCTTATAGAGAACGAACTTCCAACTCTCCTAATTATAGTATCATTTTAAATTTTTCTTTAGTATAATTGTATGAATTCATTGTTATTCTGTCACATGGCACTGTCGTTAGATCTGAACTGACTTTTGATTTTGCCTAATGTAACGAGAATTGGAATTATTTTAATTGATTACAAATTAATAAAACCGTCTTTATATTAAAGATACGCGCGTGATTAGGTAGCAAGCAACTTGGTGTGCAGAAAAGTTCTATGAGAAGGCCAGAACTGTGCATTTATCAATTAATGTCTAGGCGTATCACGTGACAGAAACCTCCATAAGTTTGCCAATAAGCAAATTAACGTCGCGTCCTTTTTTTCTTTGTCTTTGAAGTATTTACCTCCGAAACCATATGGGTATTGCCATTAGCATCTTTAAATTCATATTCTTCCGTTTATTAATCTCGTTATTGAAAGAACGTTCAAGTGTTTCGAAATAATTCGATATAATAACAACGCGGAGATGATTACATTGACTACGTCAAAACTCATGAGGGGTCATCAAAATTCCATGTCGGAATACCTCGGAACCATGATCGGGAATTACCTATGATCACTAAAAGTCAATGAAGTCATGGCCAAGGTTGGGATAACTTACATTGTAAGTTACGTCGTAAGTTACATAACTTCATGTAAGTTACAAATACATAATGCTAATGCAAGTCAACTTTGAGATTAAATTCGGCTGGCACTAGGAATGCTAAATTCATAGGGAAGCCGATTCTTATTCAGTATTAAAATATGTACGTTACGTAAGTTATGTCAGTTAAAATTTAACTTACTGTCAGTTTAAATAATTTACGAATATTACCCAACCCTGGCTGGACAGCTTTACTTAATGAGTGAGCCATGAGTCATAGCCTACTCATTAAGTAAAGATGCCCAGTTGATAATTTTGGCCTAGAAATGATTGACTTGTATTGTTAAATGCGGGCCTAAATCCGATAGATCCGACCCGGAAATTTAGTGATCCCTTTGCAAAAAATTAGATTAGTGAAGCAGCAGATAGACCAAATCAGCGGTTGGAAAGGCCGATACTAATAAATTTTCCCAAAGTTTTACCATATAACAAAATGGTAGTTCACTGGAATGTTGCACATTATATAATTTAATATTATAGTGCAGCATTATATGTAATTTACACTATGTAAGATTTTTAAATTTTTGTCAATTATTTTTATCATAGTAATTTTTTAGTATCTTTAAATCATTTTACATTCTAGTAAAGCAAATTTATTTCAGTAACTTGTAAATGATATTAGAATCATGTAGTTTTAAATCTATGTTGAGACATTTGTTTTTTTTTTGTTTTTTTTTTAATCTTAAGCAGTTATGCTAGTACTTTATTAAGATTCTTGAAACTATATACCTATACAATTATATAGAATTTCCTAATATCGAAGTCTAGCATTATTTAGCCATCCTAATGGTATCTAAGTGCAATTTGTTGCATTATCTTAGTTAAAGATAGACTGCTTATTTAATTACTTAAAGTCATATCAGAAGGGTTTTTTCTTTTCTGTGACTAGTATATTTATTGTCTTTAAAGTTTCTTTCTTTATTTGGTCTGTCTTTTCTGCTTTTTTTTCTTTTTTTTCTTCTTTTGTCTGTTTATCTTTTCTTATTCTTTTTTTTGTTTTCTCTTTTGCATGAGCATCTTTTTTCATTTTATTTGTTATATTAATCTTTCTTTTTCATTTTATTTGTTATATTGATCTTCTTTTTTCAGGCTTGTATTTTTTCATATTGTACCTTCTATACTTGATTATAAAAAGTGTTTCATACTGTTCTTATTACTATATATAAACACTTTTATATTACCTGCTTGCTTAAAAGTCACTCAAGTCTTTTTTTTATTTTTAGTATTATGAGTCTCTTTATTAGCATTTTTTGTTTGTAATTTCTTTAGTTTCTATTTTTTCAAATAATACTTTATATAAAACTTATAGTGAAATTTTGTTTTTTTTCTTTTTTTTGAGTCTATTTCATGCTATTACTGTTGTAATTTTTTGAATCTACTTCCACAAAGTCTTTTGTCTATTACAATTTGTTAAATATGTCTGAGTCTCTTTTTCTTCAATTTGGCATACTTGACATTCTGCTCTTATATATACTTTTAGTCTTTTTCTGTTTAATTCCTTAAGTATTAGTAGGCTATCTATTATGTACTTGATTGCTATAGTTCTTCTTGTACTAAGTTTTCTTAATGTACAATAACTCTTTTTGTTCTATTCATTTTTTTCTAAAAACTTGACCAATTATATAATGTATTTTCTGTTTCTGATTCTAATGTTCATATTGGGTTTGTATCTCTTTAAATAGCTCCTATTCTGGCATTTGTTATTATTTTATATAGAAGTCTTATTAGTATTTCAATTTTCTTGTTTTCTCATTCTAAATAGTACTCTATCCTATCATATTTAACTTTATCTGCATATATTTTATTCTAATAATTTGTTCTTTTTTTTGTAAGAGAGTCTGTTCTGTTATTCTACTTATTTTTATTATAACTTTTAACTTTGATTATTTCTATTTTAATATTCTTGCTCTTGATTAGATCTACAATATTCATTATTCACATTGTATTTTTTTCTTCAGAATTCTTTCTGCTTCTATATTTTGAAATGTTCTATTAATGTTTCTTAATATTGCAATACTGTCTGTAAACACTTTTACACTTTTTCCTTCTGATATTATTAGAATTGTTATTCATATTACTGCTAATTCTGCTATTATTGCTGATAACTAACTTTTAAGTTCCAATACTGTTTTCTCCTTTGGCTAATCTTCTTCCTTTTCTATTGTATTCAACTAATATTTATTTTTTCTGTATTGGTTTTTTTTTTCTTCTTATATAATGCTTCATTAATATAAAAACTGTATCTTCTCTTATCTTTTTTTTTGTTTTATATCAATATCTCTACTAACTAATTTGTAATCATGTTATTTAATTCTTATTTTTTAATCAGTTCTATTTTTAATTCTTCTCTTTATCTTATTTCTAGTAATCTTATTTTATCTTTTTTCCATTTTTCTATTATTCTATCTTCTAGTAACTACTCTAATATTGTATTTATTCTACTATTAGTTTTCTCTATTAACAACTCTAATATTACTTTCATGTTTTAGTTTTGTTTTATCCATCTTTCACATTTATCTGTTATCTATTCTGAACTGCTTTTACAACCTTTGCATATACTTAATTCTGTTAATATTCTCTCTTCTTCTATATTTATTAACCAATGCTCTGCTAATACTTTTTTCTTTTTCTTCTTAATTATTTTGCCTAATTGCTGGTTGTATTTTAATTTGTAAATAATCTATTCTTTTTTTCTTTAATCTTTAGACATTTTTGTCTATTTAATCTTTAATGCTTGTGTATTGTATCTTCTTATTTTGTAGTATTTTTGTATTTCTCTGTTCACTTATGTTTTTAGCATCTTTTCTTCTATTTGCTAAACTATTAGCTTTCTTTTCTTTGCATAACAGACCTTAAAGATTCTTGAGCTATCTCCATATGATTAGATTATTATCTTTCATATCTATAAGTTGATTCAAATATAATAACTCTTATTTATTTATTGTACTACTGCTTACTATTCATGTTTTTGTTTCTAGCATATCTTTTATCTATTTACCATGTTCATAAACTTTTTATAAGGGTTTTTTGCTTTAATATTTATACTTATTTCTTTTGTTTTAGCTATTGTTCAACATACTAGATTGTTCTTTTAAAACTTCTTAACTTCTATTTTTCTTTTATTGTCCTAAATGTCTTCTGTTAAGTTTACTTTTTGATATTTTTGAACTATTCTAAGTCTTGTTAATTCTCCCAAACTATTCTGTTTATTGAGTCTTAGTCTTAAGAAGAGACTACTTATTTGTTTGGTTATTATCTCTTGATTTGGTGTTTTGAATTTATCTAAGTCTTTGTGCTCAATTGTGCAGTTATTTGATGTTCTTATCATATTGTACTTATGTTTAGCTAAGCATATTAACAGTTGATGTATTTTATTAATTATCTTTTCTGCCATTTTTGTTAGTTGTAAGAGATATCCTAGCTTAGAAATTATTATTGTATTGTTTATATATGTGATTTGACTTATTATCATCTTTTTGTATCTTAGATCTTTAACTGTTTAACTAACTATTCCTTTTGCTTTCTTATAGACTAGTGCTTCTCTTATTCTGCTATTTAGCTATATCTCTAATGACTTTACAATTTTGTTTTTGGGTTTTTCTCTTATTTTATTATGATTAAATATAATTTTTCTTTCTTTTTCTTATATTCTTGTATTTATTACTATGAGCTTTGATTTAGATCCATTTATTTCAATATTATTTGCTTTAAAGAACTCCTTTGCAATACTTAGAATTTTTAACATTTATTTTTTGCATATTGTGTTATCAGCATATGCAATTGTTGCTTGTCTATAACTTGTAATATTATTACTGTATGCTTTTTCTGTAATCTTTTGTTCTACTATATAGTCTAATGTTTTATTTTCTTGTATTTTTTCTAATAATAGGTTATAGAAAAGACACCAAATTAGTGATGAGATTACCTCTTTTTGGTCTATTTTGTTTTTTATTATTATTTCTTTTATTAAATTATAAGCTGTAATAACTTTGAGTTGCTGTTTATAAAACAGATTACTTATGTATTTTCTTGTTTTTTTATAAGATTTTAACTCTTTTTAAGGCTCATTCTAGGCTTTTTAGTAGAACTGAATTAAATGCTTTTTTCATATCTTGTAACAGTATTTATGCTTCTTTATTTTTTTTTTGTGTCTTTTTCATTATCATGTTTAATATATGTATTGGTTACTCTGTTGAATTATATGGCAGCTCTACAAAATTTGGTCATTTAAGTATGTTTCTTTTTATAAACACTCTGGCTAATCTTTTTGTTACTACTTTCATGATGACTTTTCTAAAGGTTTTGATCAATGCTATTGGCCTGATATTGTTTAAACAGTAACTCTAGCTTATGTCTTTTAGAATTAAATATATTTGTACAATTTTTCACTTCTTGGTATATTTTATTTTTCCAGAATCAGGTTCACAAAATCTTTTGTAATCTCTTCTCTGCATGTTTTATTAATGTATAGCTTATGTCTAATGTTTCTGGAACTGTATTTGTTTTAAGCTCTTTAAGTATTTCTTCTTATTCTTTTTCTTCTATTCTTTTTTTTAATTACTTGTATCAGATCTTATTAATCCAATTTTTCAGGTTATATACTCTTTTCTATTCTTTTGACATTTTTTCAAGTTTGGATTTTTATTTTCTAAATTGGTTTTTAAAATGAGCTGCTAACCTATTTAGGACTGCATTTGGTTTTGATATTAGGTTGGCTTCTTCTTTGTCTTGTATTATAAATCTGTCTAGAACAATCTTTTTGTATAGTTTATTTAGTAAGCTGACAATTATTTAACCTTGATCTATTTTAATTATTTCATATCTTCTGTTTATGTTTTTCTCTATCTGTTTTCTTTGTGCTTGTGTCTATTTTTTTTATTTTTTAATTATTCTTTGTTAATCTTTCATAATATCTATTCAGACTTTTGACTATTGTCTATGTAATTTTGATAGCATTGCTTCTAGCTCTTTTTCTATAATTTGAAGTTTATTGTTTATTTCAGCTTCTTCATTTTTTTTTACTTCTTGATTCTTCTTACTTCTTGCTTTCTTAATTATTTGCTAAAGTTCAGTAATGTGTCTGTGTTTTTTTGTTTTTTTTTGTTTTTTTTGATTTAGTCTTCTATTTAACTTAGTGTTGAATATCTTCTTCTTTAGGATTTGCTTGTTTGCTGCTTTAATTATAGCTTCTTCTATTGCATCTCATATTTGGTCTAATATCTCTGTACTATATTCTGTTTCTATGTTATTATATTCTAATTGTTTTAATACTCTTTTTCATTCTAGCTGATTTTGTAATTCTTTTGTATAATCTTTTCAATCTTTCTGTTTTGTTTCTTCATATAGACAGATTGTTTTTGTTTGTTCTTTACATTTAATTTCTGTCCTGTTGCAGTTTGCAATTATATGTTCTACTCATATTTCTGTTAATATTATCTTATGATTACTGTCTGTTAAATTTTTTGGTTTTTCAATATTAGCTTTTTGCAGGCCTAATGCAAATGGTTTTAACAGCCAAATATAATCTATTCTTGTTGCAGCCTTCTGACTTAATTATATATATACTTCTTTTGTTGGATGCAGATTTCTGTATAAGTCTATAAAGTTTTGTTTTTTAAGTTAGCTAAATATTGGTAGCTTTTTGTAGTTTGCTGTTTGTGGATATTGTCTGTCTAGTACATTATCTATTGTATAGTTAAAATCACCAAGTATAATTACTTCTATATATCTTTTTCTGTTCATTACTGTCTTCATAATTCTTTGCTGAATCTTTTTACTAATTAATTTGTTATTTAGTAGAATATATACTTTTAGTACTACTAATTCTAATTATTTAATATATAGCCTCACCTCCAACATATATTTACTAACTTATTTAACTGCTTTTATGTACTTTTTCTACTTTTAATCTATTAGTATTTCTATATCAGATCTTTTTTTCTTAACTATTACTGCACTTGTCTAATAACCCTTATACTGTGTATTATAACTATGCAGTAAAAATTTTCTCTCTTTTTCTGTAATGTTTATTTTTGTTATTCCCACTATTGTAAGTTTCTCTTTTTCTGCCTATTCTAAAAGGTTTTCTAATTTCCATCCTCTGGTTTTAAGTCCATTGATGTTGTGGCATATTATTTTTAATTCCTTCTTTTCTTGTTTTTATTTTTCTTTCAAATACTTATGTTTTATTTCTATGTTTTTTGCCTTTTCTTTTCCTTTTTTCTTTGTTTTCTCATTATAGCCAGAAGATGTATCTATATTTCTTTCTTTAAAAATTCTTCTTTTACTATTTAGAAACTCTTCAATCTTTTGATTTATGCTTATAGATTCAACTAGAGTGCTTTTAGAAATAATAAGCCAGACTCTTCTAAGCTGTTTCTTGTGTCTCTTTTAGTCTTTCAAATTTTTTCAAAATTTGATTCAAGATGTTATCTGTATATAAAAATTCTTCTTATATTTGAGTTTTAGTTTTAGTTGTTATTATTCTATATAGTTTTCTATTTTCTTTGAATAGGTTTATGCTTTTTGCTTTATTTTAACTTAATCTTGTCTGTTACTGCTACTAGATGCTGTTTAGTCTTTTAATTTTCTACTTTTCTCTTTTCTACTTTTGTTTATAACTAATTTACTCTTTTGTTTTTCTCTTCTTCTACTGTTTTCTTTTATATTAGAAGTTTGGCTAAATCCTTTTTAACTTCTTTTTTTTCCTTTTTTAAGACTTTTTCTATATCTTGATTTTTTTTTTTCTTTCTTAATCTAGTATAATCGAAAGTTGTTATATATAAATAGTTTGAATTGGACTATCTTCATATTTTCTTTTATTGCAAACAAAACTGTTGCTATTCTTCTTTAGTTTCCATTTCTATTTAAAGGTATATAAATAGATTTAGTCTCTTTGCTTTTCAAGTTTCATAATAATAGGACTTTTGAGATGCTTTCTAATAATTCTGTTAGTTTTGTTATGTATTTTCTTTATTCTTCTCTTAATTCATGATCCTCTATTCTCTTGGTTACTCATACTAATTTATTATTATTTACTGGTATAGTTTATAGAATATCTTCATATGTTCTTTCTATTTGTACTACTACTAAGGCTTTGTACTTTAATCTTTTAATTCTTATTATGTAAACTTTTCTAAATTTTCTGCATATATATTCTAGTTCTTTTTGTTTATATCTGTTGATAAGTTTTAGATCATTAGGTAATTTGTGTTTTCTGTCTTTTTATTTATTTTGTATTAGTTTTCAATTGTCTTAGTTTTAATTTTTTTCTATTCGGGTTTTTCTTCTTTGAGTTTTGGTTTACTATTCTTTCTTTTTTGTTGTTTCTTACTTTTTTGACTCTGCTTTCTTATATTGCCTTCTTCTTCTTTTGATATTATTTTATACCAATTACTCCTCTTTTTGCTAATTTTTTGTATTGCTTTATTTCTGCCAAATTCATAATCGAAGTCTATTTCTACCCACAAGTTTCTCTTTTAAAAACTTCTCTAATATCTTTAACATATGCATTGTTTCTTAATAACCATCTGATAAATTTCAGATGCTTTTCTTTTATTTTTCTAAGCATATTGTGTGCTAGTATATTGGCAAGTAAGCTGATGTTTTGGTTACAACTTCTTTTGCTTAGGACCTATATGCTCTCTTCTAGAGGTTCTCTAACTATGTCAATTTTTTTTTTGAATTTTGCTTCTGTGACCTCCTATTCTTGCTTTTCATTTTTTTCTTCTATATTTCTTTTTTAGATAAATATAATTCTTCTTTCTTGATTATTATTTAACTAACTTACCTTTATGCTTACTTCTTTTAATAAGTTTTCAGTACTGTTTTGTACTTTCTTTTCATTATCTTTTTTTTTTCTGTTTTTTTTTTCTTGCATTATCTTAACTAATTCTTCTTGGTTCTTATCTACTTCGATTAACTGTTGTTGAACCTTCTATGTCTTTGTTTTGCCTCTGTTCTGTTATGGATTCTTCTATGATCATGTTTTTGGTTTGTTTGTTAATGCTAATCTTCTTTTTTGGTTGCTCTTTTTCTGCTATACTAATTATTTCTCTAGTTATATGTAATAAGGCAACTTCTGCTAAATCTTGTTTTGTTAACATAGTGACAATTTTATTTTCTCTATCTGGTATTGTGAAAGTCTTACTCACTTGGTTAAAAAACACCTTATTGTGTATATTATTTGCTGCCTAGTATGCTTTTCTGATATAAATTAACATTAGGCTTTCTTTCCAATTTTGTATACTACTTATATTTGCTTTTATAGTAGTTCTAATTGTTATTTGTTATTCTGAAACTTTCTATGTTTTGTGTCTATTTTTATTCAAATTGAATCTGATTGCATGTCTAACAGTGCACATATTTGTTTTGATTATTTTGTTTACATGTTGCTATGATCTACAGATTTACATTTTCAGATTATAGCAAATTTCCCAAATTTTTACTTTTTAAAATATCAACAAGAAGATTTTTCTTTCTGTTTTTTTGACTAAGTTATTTATTTTCTTCTTTTTTTTGTAGTTATACCTTCTTTACAAGCTCTGTCTTTTTCTTTAAACCTGAAAAATCAGTTTAGACAGTTGTTTTTTGGTAAACTTCTCAAATATTTTTCTATAATTTTGTATACAAGTGTTCAATAAGAAGAGTGTGTATTTGTATTAATGTTAAGACATTTTTAAATTTTTTTTTTTAAATATTAATGATGAGGTCATGTCTTTAACTTTATTGAAATTCAATTGAAGTTTTTACAAAAAAAAGCTTGCTTTTAAATTACATATAAAGAATAAAAACTTAGACATATAATCTGTGACCTAAACCTACAAGAATGGCCAAAGCTTACCTAGATTTGGATGTTAGTAATAATATATAAGAGAGAAATATAATATTTAATCTATTGAATAGTCCAAAGATCAATTTTAGTAATAATTTATAGTATTGAAATAAAAGGTAATGGTAGACTAGAAAAAGAATTATGAGTTGAGTTTGTAAAAGATGTAATTGAAGACTGTGCTAAATGTGAAATACAATATGAAATTTATAATTGTTTATATATTTGTTGGTTTAAATAAAGAAGAAATTTAATAGAAAAAGAGGTAGCTATATGATAAAGAATAGAAGTATTATGAATAGTAGATACAAGGTCAATAGGGACTAAGCCAGATAAAGTAGAAATATGAAATAGTATATGAGAAAAGTTGTACAGTTTAAAACTATTAAATGTAAGCATTTCTTGATGTAGTTTAGAAACAGAATTAGTAGACATGTCAAGAGCAGTAGCATTTAAAATACAGTTAAGAGAATTAGAGATTAAATAGTAAATTGTTTAAATAGAAGGACAAAAAGTCCAGTATAGTAAGAAACTAGTTTGATTGCATTAGTGGCAAAGAGAAAAGTTATATTTGTGAAGAGTATAAGAAACAGATAGTTCATTCAAGAGAATTTTAACATAAAAGGTTTTTAAAATAGAAGAATAAAAACTATAAGCAAAATTAGAGAATTTTGATTGTTATTAATGTAAAACCAAGTGGCTTTCTAGTTAATATTAGATGCAATAGTAGACTATTGTTGAAAATGATATTGGAATATCCAAAGTACTATAATATAAGCTTGACAAATAGTATGAATAGAGTGTCAAATAGGAATCTTAATAGGAAATTGGTCAATAAATGGAATATATGCAGAGTTATAAGAGTTGTTACTTAAAAATATTAAGAAGAGTAGTATTTAATGACTACAAACAAGCTGGTCAGCAAGATTATTAAATGGATCATCTTGGTGTACAGTAACTTTGTAAAAAGTGAGCTGAATATTCTATGAATTAATAAAGTTAATAAAAGTTCATCAAATAAAGAAGTATGAAGTATAAGTATGAGAAAGTTTAGAAGCTGATGAGCAGATACTGTGATATTTGAAGATTACAGATTGTGAGTTAGTAAAGATATGAACAGAACAGTTTCTAAGAGCAGTAATAATTGCTGAAAGGATAGCAAGAATTTTAGCTTTAAAAGAGCATAGCCAAAGTTTAACTTGTGCCTAAAATAAATAAGTAGTTGTAGAGTTATCAACTTGGACCTAGCCTATGTTCATAGAGCATTGAGAAGTACCAAACTCAATAACAAAACTATTAGTATAAAATAAGATAGTAGTTAGATTATAATTAGAATTAGCAATAGACTGTAAACTGTCAGTAAGTTGGCATGATTGAAAGATACAAGGTAATTGTTGTGAATTAATTGTTAATAAAGAAGGAGGTGAGATATGTAAAGGATATTGAATAGCTACAGAGTATACAATATCAAAGAAGTTGGCATGTAGGTTAAGAGTTTTGTTAGAATTAATATGACAAAGTAATTTAGTAGCCAAATTTGTAAAAATAAAGATGATGAATTTGTTAGTAATTGTATTAGAATTAAAATAGCATCCAGGATATATGATAGTAATAGAGAAAGAAGTAAAATAAGGGTTAGTAAACTGAGACTAAAATAATCAATGCTAGTGAGTGATAAAAGTAAGGCCTATAGAGCTGTTATGTCTTTTGGTCTTGCTGACAATGATTTGATTATTGAGAACAGTAAATAATCAGAATTTGGTATTAAAGTTAAAGTGACCAGTAGTATAAAAAAAGTAGTTTGATTGAAGTAAGTTAAAATAATTATATAATAAATATTGATAGGAATGACTTGTAGTAATATTCTCAAAAGTAGTAAACCATTGAGATATAATACCTTTAAGAAGTTTGTTTAGTCTAGGAGAAATATGATGCCAATGTAATAAATATAAATTATCATAGATGGTAAGTTGGTTGAGAAAAAAAAGTTTGTAGTATCTAAGTTGTTTTTTGAAAACAGAGTATTTAAAATAAGAGAAGAAAAGAGATTTCAGAGAGATAGTTATATCATGTAAAGTGTAAGGAATATTATAAGTTGGATTAATTGAGAATGTTCAACTAATATATTTAATAAGCTATATAATTTTAAAGTTTGTAGTTAGACAGTTAGGGCCATCAATAATTAGGTTGGGATAAGAGAAAATGCTGATTGGAGATAAAAGATTGTTTTGTAATTGTTGGATTTGAATATGAATAGATGTGCCTAATAGGTCAGGATTATTAAGTCATTTAAGAAGATTAGGAATTTGATGTTGCAGTTGGATGTTCCAAATATGTTTGATGTTGTAAATTTGTGGATATAAAAGAGTACTAGAAGGTATTGTATAGCAAAGTTTGGCTTAAAGTTTGACAAGGTCAATATGCTAAGTGAAAATTTTGTTGCAAGTTAATTGATTGATTACAATATTTTGAAGTCAGTATTCAAGAGTAGGAATAATTACTGTATTAATAATATAGCAAGCATGTGAGTCAGTAATATGTTTGGTTTTAGCAATTTGAATTAGTTAAAAAGATTCAAAGATAAGTAGTTTTGTTTATTTAAATTGTTTGTTGTCCAAAGTAAACCAACAATTTAAAAATTTAAAAGGTATTTTAGAAGAGTATAAAAAAAGAAGGTGGTTATTATAAGATATAGGTGTATAATAAGGCAGAGGATTGTTGATAACCAGAATGGATTTTGAAGAGTTGACTTGAATATTGGTCATAGCATAAAAGGATTCAGCTATAGATAATATGTGTGATAGTTTAGATTGTAATAAAGCAATCCAAAGAGTATCATTCATATAAGCCAAGACAAAGCATTTTTTTTGTAATAAGTTAGATGTTTAAAGTTTGAGGTTAGTAGTTCAGAAAGATTGTAATTTGTAATCAAAAGTGTTTAAATATATATAAGAAATAAGTGGATTATAGTAGATATGCTATAACAAAGAAGTAATAGTTTTACCTTGGTCAATACTATTCTAAACTAAATAGGATAAAGTTAAGCCAAGATTAGTTATAACTTGATTGTAACGATTGGTAAGAAGGTCAGAGAGAATGTTGATAGTAGATGAAGAAAATGAAAGATGAGAGAGTACATGTTTAAAAAGAGTAAAGTTGTCAGAGTCATAGGCTTTACTTATATCTTGTAAGAATAACTAAATGTTCTTATGATTGCAAAAAACATCTTCAATAAGGTTGTTAAGAATATAAATAGGAATTAAAGTATTGTTGTTGGGAAAAGTAACATAATTAAAAGATGAAAGAATTGAATAGGTTGAAAATATAGAGCTAAGTCGATTAGTAAGAATTTTAGTATAGAGCTTGTGAATGTGTTTAACAATGCTAATAGGTTAAGTAAGATTAAAATCATTATCAAAAGTGTTTCATTTAGAGATAAGATAAATGCAGCTATGTTTTCATTGCTTGGAAATTCTGTTTTCAAAAAGGCAACAGTTAAAGAGAGCAATAATAGCAAAAGTGCATTGAAGGCTAATATGTTTGAGCATTTTATAACTAATGCCTATAGGACTACAGGCTTTGTTATTAGGTAGTTGAAAAAAAGTTCTTAGAAGTTCATTATTAGTAATAGGAGAATTAAGAAAATGATATCAAGTTGAATTAATGTAAAGGAGTAGAAGGTAGTGTTGTTGCCAGAAATTATTAAAGAGAATTTGATTGATAGGTCTGTGTGCAGTCCAGTTTTGAAAATAAAATCAAATATATTGTTTAATGATTAGTGGGTTAGTAATAAGCTCTTAAGGAAGTTTTATATTAGTGAAGTAAACAGGTTAGTAGTAATGATTAAGAATACTGTTGATAGCCTGAGTAGAATGTATTGTAAGATTAACATATCTTTTGTTAGTAGCTTAGTTAATTTGTTATCAAAGTAAGAAGAGATTTTTAAGGTAGTAAGCATAAAAGAGTTGTTTTCAGGTTAAGTGAGCATATTGAAGCCAAGTTTGAATAAATATTGAATCAGTAAAGATAAGTAATTAAAAATTACATTATAACTGTTTATTAATTAGGGAGATATTTTGATTAATATAGGAGGTGTTGGAATGTTGAATAAGTTTTTTAACAAGTTTAATAATGTGACCAAGTTTTTTAAAAGATAAGTGTAATAAGGTACTATGAGGTGTGTATTGGTAGTTATAGCTGCATTTGTGAGAAACTTTGTTAGAAATAATATAGGTAGCAAAGTAAATAATAAAGCATTGAATTTTATGCCAAGTGGTTTTAATATTCTTATAAGTTTCATTGTTGATAAGAGTTTTGTATAATAGGAATTGTTGGGATAAGATATTTGCAAAGGATTCTTAGTCTTTTGTAGACATGACTTTGTAGTTAAAAATATGATGATTAATGCTAATGTGTTTGTGTAAGAGTTTGCTATAAGTATGTAGAAATGTCCAGATAGAGAAAAGAATTAGATAGTTACTAGAGATAGAAGTTTGACTATTATCAAGACTGTAAGAAAGAAAAAATTGTATATTGAATTGGTTAGTTCAGATGTAGTTGATATAACTACTGCTAGTATTGTTTAACCAGGTAAAGTATTTGTTATTAAAGTAAGCTTTAATATCATACATATTAGAATTATTAAGAAAGTTAATAAATTTTTATTTAGAAGAGAAGCTGTAGGTATTGTTCTGTATATTGAAGTCACCAAGAATAATAGGATGAATATAAAGTTAAAAAGCTTGTTGGATCCAGTTAATTACTTTATTTTGGATTTGGTTATAAATAAAAGTATTAATTGATGACAGATATACTGAAATGATGCAAAGCTTGATATTATTTTAAAAGAAAATATTAAGTGCTATAGCACCTCTAGGATGAATATAAATACTATAAACATGAGGTTTAAGATAGTTGTGAATCATAATAGCAGTGTTTTCTATAAAGATAGGAGAGTTAGATTAATAGTAAATAAAGAAGTTATTGTTACAAAAAAAGAAGTTAGATTTGTTAGAAATTTTTGTTTCTGTAATACTTGTAATAGATATGTTATGATTAAGACAGTAATCCTGTCATGCTTCTCTCTTAATAGGTTCATTAAAGCCTCTGACATTGTATATAGCAATAGCTAAATTGAGATGATGTAGAGTTGAATTTGATAATAATAAAAGAAAATTATGATTAGAGATTGAGGAATGGTTGTCAAAAAATAAATCAAATGAAATAGAAGTAGAATTAAAGGTGTTAGATTTGAGAGGAAGATTATAGAATATAGGAAGAAGATATAAAGTAATAATAATATGATTTAATAAAAGAATGTCATTAGGAAGATATATATAAGTTTTATTGTAAGATGAATTAACAGAAAATATGATACAAAATAATGTTTTGTTGTTATTATATTTATCAATATGTTTAATTAAAGTTTGAATTTTGATTATAAGAGAGAGATGATAAATTATAATGAAGAAAAAATTTGTTAAAACATATATAAAGAACATAAAAAATTAAAAATATTGTAAATAATCTTTCAAAATTGTCTTCTACAGGGTTGATTACTGTATGCTTGGCTCTTACAGCTGTACAAGATACCATAGTCTGTCCTATATGTTGGGTCTGACCATTATTATTCTAGCCTTTCATATAAATAGACTTGTCTACCTGTTCACTTATTTCATTCTTCTTATTAACTACAATGGTTGTATCTTTTAATAAAGTAGTTGCTGCTTCAATGTTGGTTATAGAAGACAAAGAACTTAAAAAGGAGACTGTAAAAAGAGAAAGTCAAGAATAGAGACTGGTTGGAAGTCAAGATTAATTTTTTTTGATAAAAATTTTTCAGCTACTAAATAGGTAGTATTATTAAAATATTTAACAATTTGTAAATATGTTGACTTTTGGTTTTTAATAACATCAAAGTATGTAATAATTTGAGCAAAGAATTTAATGTTAATAATGTTTTTTGTTAAGAGATTAATAGTCTTTTTCTTGAACAAAGACTGTATATTATGATTTTCAGCAGCAGTTTGATAATAAAATAAGAGATAGTAATAAAAGTAATAATTATGATGTTTGGGATTGGTTTTAACTTTATTTGTTTACAAACAAAATTTTCAGCTTGATCAGCTAGTTTGCCCAGAGCTTTGGTGAAAATAGGTTAATCAAGTAAGACAGCATGTTTCTTATTTTTATGAAATAGTGTAGTATTAAAAATTAGATGAATCTATGTTTCATCATCCTGAAGTAGAAATAATGAGTATAATTTGGTTAGAATGTTGTTAAAGAGTTTGGTACTATCATGAAATTTTTTATTATTAAGGTATTGGCATTCTTTGTTGTTACAGATAAAATAATAGAAGTTAGCAACATAAGATGCTTCTTTATATTGGTCATGAAATAAGTTAGGTTTTTTAAAGGTGTAAGTTTCAGAAAGATGTTTGGAAAGTTGAAAAATAAAATGTTAACAGAATTGAATTCTAAGAGAAGAACAGACTTTTTTTTTGTCAATTTTGGAAAAAAATTGTTTACTATAAGGAAGATAGTAGGTTTTAAACCAAGAATTGAAATGGTCAAGAAAGTTTTTTAGTGAAAAAATACAAAATTGTTCAAAAAAGAGAGTTTTAGGAATATTGAAAAGAGTTTAATATTAAATTTGATGTCTGATTAGATTGTAAGATATTTTTGTTTAAGGTTAGTAGTTTGAGTAAAAGATTCAATTTTGAATCTTTTAGGTCTGAGCTGTAGGTCCTTAGCAAATTTTTAGTAATCAGTTGATTGGTAGTTATTAGATAAAAAAAATATAGGTGTGCAAAATTAAGACAAAATTGAAGGCAATTATGGGCTATATATAGAAAAATAGTAACTAGTAAAACAAAAATTTCAAGATAATTAAGTTTAGTAAAAAAGATAGTTATAAATTTAAGAATGAGGTTTTTTAAAGTGAATTCAAAAAGGTCAAAAGGAATGATAACACTTTTATTAATATTAAAATTACAGTTATAAATAAGGTCAGTTAAGAATTCAGGCTATTGCTTAGCTATAATATGGATAATATAATAGAATAAGGCTTTGAGTGCTAGTTGGGTAGCAGTAGCTGGCTTAATTTCTTTACTAAGATAAAAATCATAAAGAAATTTTTTGAGAAAGGTGAAGAGTTGAAGAGAAAATAAGATTTGTAGTTTTTTGTTAGATTTTATTTTTTGGTAATAGGAAAATTTGTAATCCAGACATATATAGGATTAGATTTTGATTTAAGAATACTGAAATAAGTTTGAGAAGAAGGTTTGTTAACAGTTTTATCAGATTGATTAGAGTTGCTAGAATTGTTGAAATTAGAGTTAGTATTGTTAAAAGTATTAGTATTAAGAAGTTGGTTTAAAGCAAGATTAGTATAAGTTGTTGTAGTAAAAAAAGAATCAATAAGGTTAGAAGAAGTTGAATTTTGGTATAAAGGTATAGTAAAAGGATTTGTAATTTAGAATTTATTTAAGATATTCTGAAAAGTTTAAGTAAAATTTTTCTTAGTTTGGGATAAGCTGGTTTTATGTTAAGATAAGACAGTCATGCAAATAAAATAATAGACTTCATTATTTTTGGTAACATATTTTTTAGTAGAAAAGTAATACTTATTTTTCTTGGTACAACTAATTAGAACAGAGCATTTAGAACAAGTATGATAATGTATATTGGGTATAAGAGATGAAGAAACACTGTTACTGAAGGAAGAGATATTAGTTATGAGTTCTTAACTTGTTTTGTTGAGCTTTTTAGAGTTGTTGTTAATGTAAACAGTAGCAAATTTGGTAGCTTAAGTGTGAGTAGTATTGGTAAATAAGATGAATTTAGTATGATATTTGTTACAAAGACAAGTAATTATAGTAGTAGAAGTAGAAGCTTGGAAAAAATAGGTAATTTTATATGATTAAAGATTTTTGGTTAAACAAGTAGTTGGTTGGACTTTAGGAGGAATTGGACAGACCTTGTTTCTATTTTCCTCTTTATAAATAGCAATTCCAAAACTGTTAGAAAAGTTTTGATAAAAATAGTCAAAGTCTGCAATGTTAGACTCTTAATAAGTTAAGGTAAGCATTTTAAAGTATTGACAAGTTAGATAAGAAGTTTTTAAAGACTTAGAAATATTTTTTTTAAAAAAAAGAATATAATTGTAAATAATTAGTTTTACAAGAATTGTATATGAGAATAGGGGTTGTAGTTTAAAGGTGTCACTAGAATAATACTAAGATGTAACAAAGATGAATAGGGTCACTGATGTGACTTGGGTACTGAATACAGATAGGATTTGCAATACAAATTATTGTGTAATAATAGTAAGAGCTAAATATGAAAATAATTGATTGTATGAATAGGTTACTATTAATAGATAGGTTACAAAATGTTAGTGTAAATTAATAGACTATATATTAGAAAATATTTATATAATTATACAAAAACCATGTAAAGGAAAAAAGAGAATAAGATAGAGACAAAAAGTAAAAAAAAAGATTTGGCAAGAGAGTAAGTATTAAATTCAATTATAGTTTGGTCAATATTAGATCAAAAATCTTCAGTTAAAGTTTGTTTTGACCAGGTAAATGTGTACTATAACTTTACTTAAGAGTAGAGAACAGGTTAAGACAGTAAAAACTGCAAGATAGTTAAAAGTTTTTAACTGGAAGCCAAAGGCCATCAGTACAGTTTTCTTAGTTAGTTTAAGGTGTAAAGACTTAATATTAGCAAACTATATGTAAAATGATGAGCTAAACAAGTTTACTTAAGAGCCCAAGACAGATTATCTTAGTAAAATAAATAGTTATAAGTGTTGTTTGACAGACAAATTTTTTAGTTAATTTTTGTGTAATGGATTTGCAGAAAGAGCCTAATTATTTTGACATTTTTAAATTTATTTATTAATGTAATTAAAAGATTAAATATTTTTTGGTTGTGAATTTTAATAATAAAATGATTATAATTTATAAGTTTATACTATAGAAGTCTGAAATATTTACATAGAATTCTTAAATATTACAATATATATATATATTTTTTAAATATTTTTATAATTTACAGAATTTAATTTGTTTTACTAGTATAGAAGTTAAGATGTTTTAAATATAAATTTAAATTAATAATACTGTATTAATATTATATATATTATACTTAAATTCATATTTAAACATTTTAAGTTTTGTAATAGTAAAATAAATTCAATTCTGTAAATTATAAATAATATTTAGACAATGTGCTTATTTAATTTTTTAATTACATTAACAAAATAAATTTAAAAATGTTACAATATAGTTTTAAAACTATATAATTTTAATATTATTTGCAAGTTACTAAAATAAATTTGCTTTACTAAAGTGAAAGTTAGAATATTTTAAAGATATTAGTAAATTACTATAATGATAAAAATAATTAACAAAAGATGATGATTTTATTGTAATTGTTGAATTGTTATTCTTCAAGTAGTAGATTTAATGTTCAAATTCTATTTATAATAAAATTTAAATATTAATTTATATTATGATAACTGTCTCTTGTCAATTGGTTAGCCTCATATAGTTATAATTTAGATATATTAAGTTAGATCTTACCTATTATTAAGAACTCAAAACATTTAATTTTTTTTTTTTTTTTTTTTAAGATGACCTCTTTGGTCTGAGCTTTTTATTAATACTTATAGCGGGTACATGTTTATATAGATGTATCTATAATGAACTATTAGATGAGTGTACAGCTGGCTACACGTGTAACTTTTCTATATTACCTATTTAAGGAGTCTGGCTAAGGGTTCCCTACCAGTTGCTATACCTAACATCTCTGCTTAGGTGTTCTATTTAAACCCTCTGATCTAACCCTAGCATTAATTTTACCAGGTCACAAACCCAGATCTATTCGTTATTAACCATAGGACTATAATCCTTAGACTATTTTTATCCTCGAGGCAAATCTACCAAAGTGAGCCATATTCCCTTTACTGCTAACCTGGTTTGATGCTATGACCAGAGCCAACACTTGCAGTCAGGATTACTCCTTAAACTGCTATTACTCTTGTAAAGTTCATCCAAACCCTGGTACTCATCTTTCCGACTTCTTCTCCATCATCCCCTATTAGCTGCAACTCAGAACTAACTGACTCTTCAGACTCCCAATCCAGATGGCTCGGTATGATATACTTATATATCCTTTTCCTCTGGTGATTCTGGTGGCCTGGTTGGTCATATGCTCCTCTATACATCTTTGTTATTCGGTTTATCTGACAGTTTTTATGAAGGTATTTCATGGGCTTCCATTAGTCCAATGGCACTATCAAAAGTTTGTGCTACCTTTTTACTTGGGATTTCCAAGTGAGTTTCTGTCTCTTCAGTTTCTTAGCCTTCTACACCTAGTGGTCTTATCATGGGTTTGTTCGAAGCCTTATACAACACCGGTTTTACATTCCTCTATGTATATATACTGTGTAACATTATACTTTGCATAGATGCCTCAAGCTCTCAATGTTAGGTGGGACCCGACTTGGTATACCTAAGATTACAGATGCCCAAAACCCAACCGATTAGCAAGAGACAGTTATCATAACACAGGTATAATTTCCAAAATTCATCATCTGTGAAAATTGAACCTTAGACCTGCCACTTGAGAGTTAACAACCTATTTACTTCACTAGGTCACCACATACCAACTCAAAACATTTATATAAAATATAATATTATACATATATAAAGAAATGTTTTAATAAAGTATGATAACCTAGTAAAGTGGTCAGATTGTCAACCTCTAAGTGGCAGGTCTAGAGTTCAAATCCCATAGATGCTGAATTTTGGAAAATAGATTTGTGTTACAGTAACTGTCTTTGTTGATCAGTTGGATTGGTGTATCTGTAACCTTTGTTGCACCATCTCGAATAGGAGCTCAGGGCATCTATGCTAAATGTAATATTATACTTACATAGAGGAATGTTAATAACTGGTGTTGCATAAGACTTCAGTACAAACCCACAATAAGACCACTGGGTGCAGAAAGCAAAGAAACTAAAGAGTCAGAAACCCACTTGGAAATTCTGAGTAAGAAGGTAGCACAAAACTTTCAACAGTGCTGTTGGACTGATGAAAGCTCATAAAACACCTTTAAAGGGATAGGCAGATAAACCAGATAGCAAAATGTGTAGAGAAGCACATGACCAACCAGGATGCCAGAATCAACAAAGGAAAAGGATACTAAGATATACCATACCGGGCCATCTGGATTGGAAGTCTGGGAAGTCCTGTCAGTCCTGAGTAGTAGTTAGTAGGAGATGATAGAGAGGATATTAGAAAGATAAGTACCAGGGTTTTGGGTAAATCTTACAAGGATAAAAGCAGTTTAATAGTTAGCTCTGACTGCAAGTAATGGTTTAGGCCAAAGCATGACCAGATGAGCTATAAGTATAGGATGCAGAATGCACTAGTAGGTTTAGTACAAAGTTAAACATGACTTAGTGATCATGGCATATCTTCACTGGTTTACCGAAATCACTAGTAAGATGTGGTAGATGCAGGATCAGAGTGTTTAAATAAAGAATCTACAGATGGGTTTTAGGTATAGCAACTAGTGTAGAACCTTCGGGCAGACTACTTAAATTAGACAATAACTAAAGTTATACAAGTGACTAGTTGTACACTCTTTCTGTAATTGACTCTGCGTCTGTATATGTACAGGTGCTGGCTAACTTATACTATCAATAAAATCCTAGGTCATATATACTTACCTTAACATTTAAAAAAAAAAAAAAAGTTCTAATTAATATCATATAAAACTTTGATACAAATCTATAATAAAACTATTCAATCTAAAAGACTAAAAAACTGAAAAGTTAAAAATCCAATTAAAAATTTTTAAGTAAAGAAGTAATATAAATTTTTGATAGTTTTATTAAACTAATTAAAGCTTATGAACTACACTCAATAGAATGGATTAAATAAATTAAATACAGAGGTGTGGCAACCTAGTGAAGTGAATAGATTGTTAACTTCCAAGTGGCAGGTCTAGAGTTCAAATCCTAGTGATGGCGAAAATTTGCAATTCTTTCTGTATTATAGCTAACTGTCTTCTGTGATTGATTGGGATAGAATACCTATAACCTGTGTCATACCAGCCTGATTGGAAGGTCTAGGCGTTCATACAACATTGTATAAAGGAACACAAACTGGTACCAGGTGGTGTAAACCCAAGATAAGTTCTTAGGCCATGTAAATCATAGGAACCAGGTAGGAAGACAGAAGCCCACTTGGAAGACCTGAGTAGAAAGGTACCCCAAACTTTCGATGGTGCTACTGTAAAGACTAGACCTATGAAATAAAGCTAGAACTTGTAAAACTAGGCAAAGAGCCGGCCTGTAACAATACTATAATTTCTCTGTAATTTTTCTTTTTCATTATTTTTCTAAGTCTTTTCTTAATTACATGCT
>CAJVQA010001239.1:0-26661 GCA_910591915.1 Cetraspora pellucida | reverse complement strand
ATATTTAATTAAAATATAATAAATTTATTTTTAAATCTTAATATTATAGTATATATAATCCTAAAAGTATAGTTTAAGATAACAGTCATTAGATTTAATATTATTATTAATAAGCTTTTTAATTTATTTAATAAAATGTGATGTATTAGAAGTGATGATATTACCTATAGTTATCAATAGCACTCACAGGAAATAGGGGTGTAATGTCATATTGAATGCCAATTTGTAGTACAAATATAGTTTAGAAACCTTTAATTTTAGAACTTATAATTCTATATGCAAAAAGTTTCTACTTGAACATTATATAAATAAAAAAAAAAAAAAAATATTATATAATGGGTTAGATGAAAATGTAATACCAAGATGGTTAAAAAGTTGGATAATTTTAAAGTTAACAATATGTTTGTTAGGCCCATCAATGATAGAATTATCATGTATCAGAATACTAGTAGATGACTACAGGTTGTTCTGAAGTTGTTGAAGCCTAATGTGAGTACTTGTTTCTAATAGATCAGAAGAATTAAGTCTATTGGTAAAGTTTGTGATATGATGTTGTAGTTGAATATCACATATATTACAGATATTATATAACTAGGGGTGGAGTAATGTACTAGTAGGGATTGTGTGACTAAGTTTGGCTTTATTTTTGATAAGTTCTATGTGGCTTGTAAGCATTTTGTTACATGTATATTAATTAAGGACAATGTTATATAGTCGATATTCGATTGTAGAAATAATGACAGTGTTGATAATATAATGTGCATGTGTATTAGTAATTTGTTTGGTACTTGCAATTTTAACAAGATGTAATGATTCTGCAGTAATGAGTTTGGTTTGTTTGGCTTATTTGTTATTAAGTGTAAACCAGCATCCAAGAAATTTGAATAGTTCATTTGGTAAATAAAAATTGAGAGAATAGTCATTGTATATAATAAGGGCATAGTTAATTTGTTTGTTATTAGTTGTAAGTACAGATTTGAAAAAGTTAATTTGTATATTAGCCATGTTAAAGAATGATTTAGCTGCAGAAAGGATTTGTGATAGTTTTTGTTATAAGGATGCAATTCAAAAAGTATTATTCATGTAGGCAAGAACTGAGCAGTATAAGCTAAGTTTATGATATGTTTAGTGTTTTAGTTTAGTTAGTCAAGAGACTTGTGTAGTATAGCCTTTGAAGTTGTTATAAATATATAAGATAAGTAGATCATAGTAGATTCTTTATAAGAAAGAAGTGATAGTTTTACTTTGATCAATGCCATTATATACAAGGTATAATAAAGTAAGTCCAAGGTTTGTAATAGCTTGGTTTTGTCAATCATAAAGGATGTTAGTAATAGCATTTATTATAGAGTAAGGGAGGGCAAGACATTATAAAGATTTTTGAAGAAAAGTAAAATTAACTGAGTCATATGCTTTACTTATATCTTGAGAAAAGAGCCAAATTGGTTTGTTGTTGCATGATGCATCTTTAATAAAGTTATTAAGTAAGTGAATTGGTATAAATGTGCTATTATTAGGTAGAGCTACATAGTTGTAAAGTGAAAGTATTGGATGTTGAGAAAACACAGTACTGATTCTAGTAGTAATAATTTTTGTATAGACTTTTTGAATATATTCAATAAGACTAATAGAATGAGTGAGGCTTAGATCACTGTTAAATGTATTACATTTTGGAATTAGATAAATTCTACTATGTTTCTATTGTTTGGAGATTTGGCTTAAGTTAAAGCAACAATTAAATAGAGCTGTAATAGCTTTAATGCAAGTAGTACCTGCATGTTTAAGTATTTTATAGCTGATACCTGTAGATCTACAGGCTTTTTCATTCAAAAATTGTGACAAGGTTTGAAGTATTTCATCTTCTATAATAGGAAAGTTAAAAAAGTTGTACTATTGGATATTAATATGTGGTTGTGGTTGATAGTATATATGCCAGAAGCTATCAAACAGTACTTGGTCAGTTGATCGATATGCAGTTCAGTCATGAAAATAAGATTGTATATGCTGTTTTATGAGTTTGGAGTCTAATATGTATAGTTGTATAGTATATATAGCATATATATTATATATAATAAATATAGTATTTATAAATTAGTTATATGCAACATTGTGCAAGAGATAATTTTTAATAAAATGTGAAAGGTAATTTCATAATTAAAAAATTAAGATAAAAATACTTTAATAATTTGTTTTAAATATTCTAAAAATTTTTTTGTATACTGTACTGTATATGGTATATTATAATACAAACCTTTATACAGAACCTGACTACCCTTTCTAAATAAAGAAAAATTAACTTGAACCAACTGGTTTGTGCTGAGAATGGACATTGATTTCACCTATCCTACTTGAGTTAGATGTAAGACAATATTAAGAAGAAAAAGTTGTAAGAAATATTAAAGTAACAAAAGGCTGTGTAAAAGAGGTAAATATTAAAACAAAAATAGTTAAAAAGTGTTAAAAATAATAAGAAGAGTCATAGTCTTGTGCAGGCTCTTCTTACAATTAATTCATTATAAAAAGAATAGAATTTTGCATTCTCAAAAATAGTGTTCAAGCTTATAGTTTAGAGTTGTATAATAATATAACTCTATAATTGTATTGCTCTTACAAGATAATATAACTAATAAAAGCTTTTTTAAACTAATATAATATACTTTTTAAAAAAATTATAATATTTATCTTGTAATGCTTCTTATCAATTATCTTAACCTTGTGCCAAATTAAAAAACTGCTTTTATATCTTTAAGAAATATTATATGTCATAATCATTTTTCAAGTAACAATCTGTTACATTTGAACTCTATTATAAAACCTATAACAATAGGTTTTTAGGCTCAGCATTAAAATTTAAACTAATATTCAGATTGCAAGTACTATCAACTTCTTTTATAAAGAGTTAGTTATTTTCTTATATTAGGAATAAATTGCAATAAAAAATATAGTTTCCTGTAACTGAAATAGTGTCTGCATAGATTTCTTCTATTTTTGGTTTTATATAACAATATTGCACAACTACTTATAATATAATGCTTTTTAAAACTTTATATTTATCTTGTAATATTCTTTAACAATTGTCTTAATCTTGTGCTAAATTATAAATCTGCATCTACTAACTGTTAAGAAATATTACATAGCATGCTTAATTTTTAAGTGACAATTCATTACATTTGCTTTATCTCAAACTCAACTATTAATCTGTAAACTATATAGCAGTTAAATATTAATTTCATTAATAAGTTTTTAGACTCAGTTACTAAAATTTAACCCAATATTCAGATTGCAAGTACTATTAACTTCTTTTATAAAAAGTTATTTTCTTATACTATAAATAGATTGCAATAAAGAATATAGTTTTCTGTAACTGAAATAGTGTCTGTATAAATTTCTTATATTGTACTTTATGATTTTATCATTTTGTTTTTAGTATGTTTTTTATATTATATATTATATCACACTTATATATAATATTTAGATTTATTTAAACCTAGTCTAAACTTAATGCATTCATATATTTTTGTTTTATTATATACTTAATTTAATTATTTGAATAATTTAATAATTAATTAATTAGAATATGATTATTATTCTTAACAATGTTTCTGCTAAATTATTATTTAGTAAATATAAGCTTTATTATATTTATAAGATTTTATTTAAGTAATGCTGCTTAGTAATAACTAAATTTACTTTATATATACTTTCCTTCTATAAGTGTATTAGCACTAGTAGAACTAATGTTCATACTTATATCTGAGCTCAGTAATGTAAATTAGATTAGCATAGTAGGTGCAGCACATATAAATATAAATTTGTATATATATATTAGTACTTACAGTATATATAATGTATGTATAAATTTTTTTTTGTATATATTTTTTTTATTTGTGTTATTAAAATTTTTTAAATTTATAATACTGCTAATATTTATATTAATGCTTGTATTTGTATTTATACCTGTGACTATATTTATGCTTATGCTCATATTCATGCTTATGTTTATATTATGCTTATATCTATATTTATAATTATGTTATTCTATACTTATGCCTATATTTATGCTAAATTTTTATATTTATACTTATGTCTATGCCTAAATTTTTATATTTATATTTATATTTATATTTAAGTTTTTATGCTTATTTTTATAACTGAATTTTTTGTTAAATATAAGCATGAGCCTAAGTTGCAGACCTCTAATTAGCATTATTTTTTTTAATGTATAACTAATTACTTTTTTTTTTTTTTTTTAAAGCCGATGTTATTGGTAGCTACCATCTTTATTTGTGTTTTTGGTCAATGCATTACATATGATTTGTACAAGGTAAATATGCAACTAGCCACATGTATAACTTTTGGTTACCTATTTAAGTAGTTCATTCAAAGGTTTTACACTAGCTGCCATGCCTGTAACCTACTAAAAGAGTATCTATTTAAATACTTTGATCCTTATACTACATCCAAACAAGTAATATCTGGTTCCTGTACAACTAAGTGCCATCTAACCCAACATTTAGCTTCTCCTTTTGTACATCTGTCAAGCTGTTAAACATTTCAGAATATGTCACCTAACTGTAAGGTTCTGAGATATTCCCTTGTTAACTACCTATCTACTCTACAGAACATTAACAAAACTAGTCCTTGTAAGGTTTATCCAAACTCTAGCACCTACTTCACAGCATATTCCTAGTACTTATAGTATATTCCTGCTTTGACTTCAGACTTCTAATCCAGATAGCCTGATAGGACTGTGACCTGTTCTTGATATATCGAGCTAGCCTGATATTCTTTTTTTTAGTTTAGTTCTGGTGGGCTGATTGGTAGTACCCCTCATCTGAGGTTCTTGCCTGTCTGGTTCTTCTACATTGGTATCTGTTTCCTAGGTCTAGCCTTTACAGTAGTATCATTGAAGATCTGTGTTGCCTTTCTACTTGGGTCTTTTCAAGTAAACTCCAGTTTCTTAGTTCTACAGATTTATACAGCCACAAGAACTTATTTTAGGTTTGCACTGCCTAGTACTGGTTTGTATTTCTTTGTGTAACCAAAATTACACAGATGTCCTGTGACCTGCCAGTCATGCTGATGCGATCATAGCTACAGGTATCCTATCCCAATTGATCAACAGAATGCCATCACCATAATACCATCTATATATTACATAAGTGATTATTCAAATTTTTACTATTAGTAGATTTTGAACTCACAATCTACTACTTGGGAGGTTGACAACTTATTCACTTTACTAAGTCACTATACCCCTAATTACTTTATTTTTTAATTTAGATATTTCAATTATTAAATTATATAAATTATATTTTAAACATCAATCTTTGCTTACTTATTTACAGTTAAAATATAGATTAAACAACAACAAAGATAGTAAATAACCTGAAATGATTTAAATGACTCAAATGACAAATGACTAGTTATTTGTTATTTCAAAACTCAAATGACATTAGAAGGTTATTTGATATTTGTTAATTAATAATCTAATGCTTTTTAACCAATTAAAATTAATTATTTTACAAAAATAAAATATAATATAATTATAATTATATATAAAAGTTAATATTTTACTAAGTTAATTGATATTTATATCTTAAGTAAAGTTGTTTAAAAGAATAAATTATATATATTCTAAAAATTTTTCTAATTATAAGAATTTTTATTAAAATATTTTTATATTTTATGTTTATATAAAAAAATTTTTTAAATTTTTATATAAATCTAAAATACCAAACTTTATTAATAAAATCTTGTTAAAATTAAATAAAAATTTTAAAATATATATAATTTGTTCTTCTAAACAACTTTACTTAAGATATAAATATTAATTAACTTAGTAAATTTTTGACTTTTATATATAATTATAATTGTTAATTAGTAAAATTATAATGTTTAATATTTTTTTATATTGGCTATTTGACTAATAAAATTACTTTATATTCAAATGACCCAAATAACATAATGATCAAATGATCTGAGTTATTTAGGCAAATAACTAGATCATTTAGATTTTAAGCAAATAACTAGATTATTTATCATTTCTGAACAACAATACCTTCAATTTTTTATAAAAAATAAATCTTAAATTAAATTTAACAAACTAATAATTAAAACTTTAACCAAAAATAAATACAATAGATAAATAAATAAATTTTATAAAACCAAAATTCAATATAATAATTATATATTATCTTATTATTAAAAACTTATATTCAAGTAAATATTCAAATAACATTCTAAGCTAACTATTGTTTAATTAATTTTTTATTTATATTAAATTAATATTCAAATATAACAATTATTTTAATATTTTGTTTTATTTTGTATCAAAGTTATAAATCAAAGAAGATTAAATTTCTTTAAAAAAATATTTAATTAAGAAAATAATCAAAATACAAAAAGTAAAATAGTGAACAACTCTACCAACAATCACTTAAATGAACTAGTACCAAAACAGTTTAAAAAGTTATATTTTTAAGTAAATGATATCTTTAATTCTGTTTTAATATATAAAGAAAATTATTGCTAATAAACTAGAAATATGTAAAAAAACTGAGATGTAAGTAGCTCTTTTGGTGATTTGTGTTGAGGCAAACTTTTCTGTAAACAGATTCTTCAATATATTTAATATCCAAACCAGAAGAAAATTCTGAAAACAATAGAGAAAACTCTGGTTAAAGGTTATTAGAAGCTTAAAAACAGAACAAATAGCTGAAAACATTCTTTTTAGTTTGGCTCTTTATATATCATATTGTGCTGATCTTTTCTATCTATTTTATTTTTTAACCTAAAAGTAGGAAATTTGACTCTTCTTTACAAAAGATTAGCATTGTTTACTATTTCCTTTTTTGAATAGTTACATGTTGTAATATAATGTAATAGGAACACAACAATTACACGTATGGTCTAACATATAGTGTAATAAAGAAATAAAGAAGGATTTAAGTTAAAGGATTATAGTAAATTAGAGATATATAGTAATTTCTAGAATTATATATATAGAATTTTTACTTTTTTAGTACAGGTTAAAGTGTAATTAGATCCTTAGCATAGTTTAAATATTAGTAATTTTACTGAAATGATTATGAATAAGATGTGCCTTCCAATACTTTTTTTTTTCTTTTCTATAACTCTTTTTAATTTAGTTTAGTTTAGTGGTTTTTTTTTTCTTTTACTTCTTTACAAGAAAATGTTATTAGTTTGGTAATATTCTATTGTAGGACAGTAGTTGAAAATAACCTTCCAGATGGTAACTTGTTACTGTCTAGTGCAGTAAATTACTCCTAAGCATCTTAAAAGCAGCCAGAAAAGTTAGAACTAAGAAATTAAGCATGTAGTATTAGCAGTAATATTAATATTTTCTTAATAAAAGTACACTAGCACAACTACTTAAGTGGAAAAAAAAGTAAAATAGTTGTTATAATAAAAAAATTTTAAAAGAGTTAATATAATAAATATTAATATAAATTAAAACATAATATAAAAAATAAAAAATAAATAACATTATTTTTTTAAATAATTTATTATGAATTAGTTCAAATTATACTAATTAATATTATTTTACTAGAAAAATAAAAGCTTATTTAAAAAACCTAAGTAAAAAGGTAACCCAAATCTTTAATAGTGCTATTGTAAAAACTAAATCTATGAAATAGAGCTAAAACTTGTGAAACTAGGCAAATGTACTAGTCTTTGAGAAGAAACTGAATGAACCAACCAAGTCATTAGAATTTTTGAATTTTGAAAAAAAAGAGTACATGTTGGCAAATATGTAAACCAGAGGTATGGTTACAGCCTACCTTTCTGGACTATCTGAAATAAAGCTTAGTAGAACTTGAATTAATTACCAAAGTAGTAAAAATATGTTGTAAAGTCAGTATTAGGATTGGAGTAAACTCTACAAGAACATAGCAGTTTAATGATATACCTAATTACTAATGTTGGTCTTAGCCATAACAATACTAAGTTAGCTATAAGAATGGAATATAGAAGATTCTAAAAGTTAGTACAAAGTTAAAGGTTCTAAAGAATTGCTTTAAAAACTTAATGATCATGGTATATTTTCACTAGTATCAGCTAGAGTTGTTAGTAGGCAGAGGTAGATAGGTGGATACAGAAACTAGAGTAGTTAAATAGAGAACCTACAGCAGGTTTTAGGTATAACAGCTAGTGTAGAACCTTCAAACAGACTCTTAAATTAGACAATAACTAAAGTTGTATAAGTGCCTAGTTGTACACAATTTTTATAATTGCCTTCTGTAATTGTAATGCAATCATTAGCCAAATATACTATCAATAAAATCCTGAGTTACAAGTACTTATTTTAATATTTAAAAAAAAAAAAATTAATATTATTTTACAAATTTAAAATTTGAAAATAATATTTAACAAATTTAAAATTTGAAAATAATGAACACCTAAAATACTTAAATTCTAAAGCCCAAAACATTATTCATCTTTTTCTAACCAAATGTTTCTCATTATAACAAATACCAACAATATGAAAAACATCTAACATATTTTTAATCCTAAAAAAATTCTAATAGAACTTTACTTTGGATCAAGTTAGACCTATCTCACTTATCAAACTCATCAAAAAATACCTTACTAAAATTTTTACAACATGCCTTGATCACATCATTAACCAATATCATCTATTAAGTGATCTCAACTTTGTAGCAACCAAAAACAGTTTTATTCACATTTCTATACAAATATTACTTAATACAATTGAACATTACAAAACTAATAACAAAGAAGCTTGAATACTCTTTCAAAATATGTCCAAAGCTTTTGACAAAATCAACATCAAATGGTTGCTAGATGCTTGTAAATGTATTGGTATTTTTTAATTAGGCCTAAACTTTATTGAATTTCTATACCAAGACAGAAAAGCTAAAGCGATTACAGCCTATAGTCTTACTAACCTATTTATACTATACTCAGGCATCAAACAAGAGGAAACTTATTCTCTACTACTTTGAAAAATTTATCATGATCCTATTCTCAGCTATATAAACTCAAAATATAATTCAAAACTTCTCAAAATCTTATTACAATCTCCTTTAGAAATAATCTTCTCAACTGCATCAACACATACAACAATACTACCTCTTGTCTTTATGAATAATACAGTTTGGCACTGTGAATCTAAAAATGATCTTCAAGATATTTTAAATGACATATCTGAACTCTATCAACTAAATAACATCTAAGTTAACCCATCTAAATCAGATCTTATCCACATCACACCTAACCAAAAAACACAATCTAACATCTTATCAGATATTATACCTCTTATCTTCAATAACCAACCAATCATACCTCAAAAATCTAATAAAACAATTAGATATTTAGGAATTTTTCTTGATGGAAAAGAATCAACTAAACCAACACTTAACAAAATCTCCAACAAAACCTTTCAATTTATTCATACTATCCAATACAAAAAACTTTTTTCTATACAAATATCCTTTCTATTTAATACTATCTTATTACCATTAATAGAGTATCTATTTCAAATATGCTCTTCTCCACAAAACAAACTTTAACAACTTTCAAGTCTTCTAACAAAATACATCAAACACATGCTTTATTTATCTATTAACACAAACAATAACATTCTTACCAATTTACAACTACTCAATACTCCAACACTTAACAAACTTATATTACAAACCTGCAATAGTAATATAGAAAGATGTTTCAATACTAATAAACTCTTAAATCAAATCTCTATACATCATACTAAAGAATGGCTTTCTAAAATATAGAAACCTTCTTTAACTCAAAACACAATTCTAGAAAACTACAGGAAAACTACTAATTTTATATAATATCTTAACTCTACCATCTATACAAAAATAATATCTTTATTAACAACTTTCACTTAAACCAATCAACATTCTACAAACAAACTAACCAACTAAATAATATTTACAACTTTATCTTTCTAAATAACTCAATGACTTTTAAGTCTTAAAAACAACAAAATTCTCTTTTTTAAACAACTACTCACAGTGAATAATCTTAACTTATTTTCTTGGAAAAACATATATCTTAGAATCCTTAAATCTCCATGAGGCCCTAGACCAAGCTGGTTCAAAATACTTTCAAACCAAATTTCTACCCTTTCTATCTTATACACATGGTCTAATCTTTAACTTTAATCTATTAACCTCTTTTTAAATACACTTAATCTTATTACACCTCGATTTAATAGCCCTAAAAACATATAAATATTTTATATTTTATCTTCAAATTGGCTCATTAGAAAAATTACAAATACATCTAACTCTCAAATACTTTTTCAGAAATATTAAATTATTAATTCAAAAACTAACACAATTTATATCTCTTCTACATCTACAATATTTCAAATAAATTACAAACAAACTATTAATCTAAAATACAAAACTCAAAAAAGACTACAACATTTTGAACTTAATAGAAATATCCAAGAAATTCAAGCACTTCAAAACATTTATGCAGAGTTGTATAAATCTGCTCTACAGTCTTTATCATCTCTTTTATTACTCTCTTCAAAAATTATTCTAATACAAAACACAATATCAAATCCTATATACCAAAATCAACTTATAAACCTTCAACAAAAAATACTATTCCTCAATTCAACTATTTTACACTTTTATACCAATGCCTTCATACTCAATTCACAAACACATAACATATCTACTGACATTGTCTAGATTCTTGAAAATGATATACAAATTAAATTTAATGCCTTTATACCTCATGCATCCAATTCTACATAAGCAGAACTTATAGCACTTATTCACTTGTTTCTTATCCTACTTACTAATTACCAAATCCACATTTATCTTAATAGTCTATTTACTATCCAAACTCTCATAAACTCAATATCTTACAACTACAACTCTCAAACCAAACAAAATAATTGGGATATCATTCATATTCTAAATTATCTAACCAAACTCAAAAATATTAACTATATTACTCATAAAGTTAAATCACATTCTAACAACACTCTACATAATATAATTGATGCTTTAGCTAAACAAGATGCTAGTAAAACCAAACTAAAACTTAATTTTGACTTCTTCTATCTACCTACTTTTTTTACCTAGAAAAAAATATCAATCACATATAAACTATGTAAATTTTGCAGAAACCTACTCTCTATTCAAACTTTCAACAAACTTCTTTAATTCAAACTACTACAAAATCTTCTTACTTTAAATATTCAACTACTTACTAAAATTATTAATTCTCAAAACTCTAACCCTAAACTATACTCTATTAGAAACAAAATACTTTTTAATAACTTACCCACAATGGCAAATTTGAATATTCGTTACTCTCTCCTTTTTTTAACCTCAAATTGCTCATTTTGCAATCAATACAAAAATATTATACATCTATCACAATGTTCACTTCACACTTACAATCCATATAGCACTCTTATCAATAAAATTTTAAATATATTAAGCTCATTAAATCTCTTAAAAACCTTACCATATACAATAATACAAATTCTAAATTTACAAAACTCTTTTTCAAATTCTACTATATATAATACAATACTCTTACTCATCCAGAAAACAATAATTCTTGACTAATACAAACAACTTCAACCTACTCTAAAAAAATTAACAAACAATTTTCTTATTTATCTATCCAACTCTCTACTTAACTAGTTCAACTCTACTATTTGCAAACTTGAAATCCTAAACAACATGAATAGAAATTAGTATGAGGAATTACTGCTTTAACTAAAAAGAAAAACAACATCTGATTACCTATTCTACAATCTTCCAATTCTACTAACAATAGTTTCATATTTAATACTAATATAGAATTTTTTATTTCTAAAACTCATTCTCAAAACTTAATTGCTTTTATTAATTTTAACAACCTCAAGAGTTCCTTTTACCTCTTTTTGTAGTTAATAATTACAATAATTAATTTAACTAATAACAGATAACTAAAGAATAATATCACACTAGATGTCATTAGTATATAGCAACAATAGTATAGCTTAGAAATAATTCTTACTTATACATTTATATTCAATTGATATACTCATGTATTAATATTTTTCCTACTTGATATTATATAATAAAAAAAAAAAAAATTTGAAAATAATATTTAATATTTATATAGATATTTAGTAAATATTTATACAAATATTTATTTTTTTTTTTTCAGTATTAAGGTGACCTCTTTGGTCTAGCTTTTTATTAATACTTATAGTAGGTACATGTTTTCTATAGACGTATCTATAATGAACTATTAGATAAGTGTACAACTGGCTACATGTATAACTTTTCTATATTACCTATTTAAGGAGTCCGCTTGAGGGTTCCCTACCAGTTGCTGTACCTAACACTTCTGCTTAGATGTTCTATTTAAACCCTCTGATCTAATCCTAGTATTAATTTCACCAGATCACAGACCCAGATCTATTCGCAATCGACCATAGGACTATAATCTTTAAACTATTTTTATCCTCGAGGTAAACCTACCAGAGCAAGCCATATTCCCTTTTATTACTAACCTGGTTTGATGCTATAGCTGAGGCCAATACTTGCAGTCAGTGTTGCCTCTTAAATCACTATTACCCTTGTAAAGCTTACCCAAACCCTGGTACCTATCTTTCTGACTTCTTCTCTATCATTTCCTACTAGCCACAACTTAGAACTAACTGACTCCCCATACTCCCAATCCAGATAGCCCGGTATAGTATACTTATGTATCCTTTTCCTTTAACGATTCCGGTGGCCTGGTTGGTTATGTGCTCCTCTACACGTCTTTGTTATCCGGTTTATCTGACAGTTTCTATAAAGGTGTTTCATGGGCTTCTATCAGTCCAATGGAACTATCGAAAGTTTGTGCTACCTCTTTACTTGGGATTTCCAAGTAAGTTTCCATCTCTTCAGTTTCTTAGCCTTCTACACCTGGTGGTCTTATCGTAAGTTTGCTTGAAGCCTTATACGACATCAGTTTTACATTCCTTTATGTATATATACTGTATAATGTTACACTTCACATAGATGTCCTGAGCTCCCAATGTCAGATAGGACCTGACTTAGTGTATCTAAGATTACAGATGCCCAAAACCCAACTGATTGGCAAGAGACAGTTACCATAACACAGGTATAATTTCCAAAATTTGTCATCTGTAGGAATTGAAACTTAGACTTGCTACTTGAGGGTTGACAACCTATCCACTTTACTAGGTTGCCACACTCCTTTCAAAATCATATTATTAATATATATATTTTGCATATATTCTTAATAAAATATCTAGTTAGTAATTTAACAAAGTTTTGTTCTTATTATAAAATATAATAGAGATTATAGATATTAGTATAGTTAAAGATAAGAGATTAAAAAAATATATACAGTCTGATCTCTCTATAGTTACCTCCTATATAGTCACATTTAATTACAATTACATAAAATTTTAAAACCAATTTATATAATACTTATAAAATTTAATCTCTATATAGGCACAAACTCTCTATAAGCACCAAATTTCCTAAACCAAAGGTGTGATTATAGAGAGGTTTGACTGTACTGTTTTACTAAAGAGTCTGTAAGATTGTTAAAAAAATTATCAGTATAGACTTACACTTTATAAAAAATGATTTAAAGATTAAAAGATTTTATAATATTAAGTAAGATATGCTATAAAAGTTATATACTAAATTTAATAACTTATTAGAGTTTTGTAATTAGTTCAATAGTGTATAAAATTTTGAAATAATAGATTGTAAGTTTGTGTAAATATTAATAGATAAGTTGTAAGGTATAGTAGATAATGCAGATAGAATTGAGAATAATTTAACTTTATAGAATAATAACTATAAATAAATTTAAGTTAAGAATTTATAAATAGTTTAATTGTATTTATTAATTTGAACCTATCTAATATTTATAGAACATTATTCTAATTCAATATTAATAACAGAACTATTAGTATAAAAAGTAAAGTTATTATATATAGAGTTAAATAAGTATATATCTTAAAGCTTATAAGTGCAACTGTTTGCTTAGAAAATTTCTAAAATGTTAAAGTTGTATATAATAATGTTAGAAAGTATAGAAAATGATAAATCTAATAGTTTAGTTGATTATATACTCTGTTATATATATTTTGTATTTAGTTTATTTAATCTATTTTTTTAAAGATAATTTGTAAACTTTAATTAGTTTAATAATATTATTAAAAATCTATATTATATATTAAAAATTTCTAACTAGGTTTCTAGTTTCTTAGTTTCTTAGTTTTTTATATTTGATGATTTTATTATAGATTTGTACCAAAATCTTATGCAATATCAGTTATTAATATTTCTCTTTATATATATAATATTACACTTTGTATAGATGCTTTAAGCTTTTAATAATAGATAAGATCCAATTTGATATATCTGAATTACAACTATATGAAACAATGAATCAACAAAAAACAGTTATTATAATACAAATTAATTTTCAAATTTCATTATAAGTAAGATTTGAACATTAGATCTGCCATTTGAAGAATAATAACCCAATTACTATACTAGAATTACTATTTTTATAATATATATATTTTTTTATTTTTTATTTGTATTTTTTATTATTTTTTTTTAGTTTTTAATTTCTTTATTTATTTTTTTTTTGTTTTTTAACAAAAAAATATTATCAAATTAATAATATTCTATTATAAAATTAAATTCTTAAATATCATATTGTTTTGTTATTGTATGACCACTATTAGCAGATTATCTATAGAACCCATAAAGATAAGCATATGTTTGCAAAATGTTATAACTAAAATTTAAATAGTATCTGTTCAGTCTAATAAATAAAGATTTAGTAACATGACTGTCCAAGTAATAAAAAAAAAATTAGTAAACTAGTATACAAATTCAATATAAGCAAACAAAATCTAACTAAATTTTCTAACAAACAAATGAAAAATCAAAATATGTATAAAGTTTCTTAACTTAAAATAAAGAGAATAAAATCTCATTAAACATATTAAATTATTACTTTTTTAAAATGTTGATTATCCGCACTCAAAAATAACTATCCGAATAGGATATCCGTTTCCACCGGATATCCGTTAATAACAATCCGAATATTTGTAAATATATTAGATGCGTTGGCCAATAAATTTATTCTCATTGCAGTAAACAGATCTCTATATAATCATCCGGATGACCATCCGGAAAATTTTTTATTATCCGAATCCTCCGAATATTTGTACCATCCACGAATATCCAGATGTTTAACCAGATGGATCCCAACACTACGTATAAAATACCGTCATACTAAAAGTCGACAGTGAATATGATTATACCTGATTAAATTATATGGTAGGTAGAGGAGCGAGATATCAAGGTGGTCGTAAAGTTTCATTAACAGTTTGTATGTAATGTAACACAATTCATATATGAGCAAAGATGAGCGTTTTCTTATCGTTATTTGAGTATCAATCACGTACGTATAAAACATTGATGTACCGATTATTTCCATTTATAATTGAAAAATATAGCGATAGCCCAGTCTCAAGATAATTCGAATCTTGAAAGAACTCAATTTTGATTTTTACATATGATTGGTGATAAAATTTTTTTTTACGCACAAAAAAAATTTACATATATATGTGCATTTTTTTCACTGCGTACAACTATATCAGAATCATCTATTTGCAACAATGATTCGGACATTTCCGTAAATAAATTTATCTATACGTATATATATACGATAAGTGATCTCATCTACAAAAAAAAATCTCAAAAATTCTGAAATCATGTTTTTATTTCGTGTTTCTTCTCGTGTTTCTTTTGGCATATCAAAGGTTTGAACCTTATAAAGAATCTTTTTATTATTGTAGGTATAACAGATATCATCGGAAGTTGAAAACACGGTTTAACAGTTTTTTTTTTTATCCTTTTATCTTTATCATTATCTTAACCTTTGCATAGGCTGTTATATATAAACCTGCATTAAAACAAGTTTCACCGATTTCTTTTACTGGTACTTCTCGATTACTGCACGTTTCGAAACCAAAAGTAAGCTTATTAAAGTAGTTGAAAGTAAACATATTCTATGTTCTTATAATAATTTGATAAATCCTAAAATCGCGGTTTATGAATTGCCAATACATGATCCTTTTATATTCAATAGACCCTTAAAGAACGTCTGCAAGAATTAATTCCTGAAAAGCAAGACGAAATAAAGCGTGTCAAAAAAGAACATGGTGCTAAAAGCTTGGGAAATGTTACAGTCGACATGGCTTATGGGGGTATGAGGGGTATCAAGGGCTTAATATGGGAAGGTTCTGTGTTAGACCCGGATGAAGGCATTGAATTCCGGGGTTATACCATCAACGAATGCCGAGAAATACTTCCAAAGGCAGACGGTGGCGAAGAACCACTGCCTGAAGGTCTTTTATGGCTTTTAGCAACTGGTGAAGTTCCTTCAAAGGAGCAAGTTCGCGCACTTTCAGCTGAATTGGCTGCTCGTTCGGCGATTCCTTCATTTGTTGAAGACCTTATTGACAGATGTCCAAATACTCTACACCCAATGTCTCAATTCTCATTGGCTGTTACAGCTCTACAGCATGATTCGAATTTTGCAAAAGCCTATCAGACCGGTGTTAATAAGAGTGAATACTGGCTATACATGTACGAGGATGCAATGGACTTGATTTCTAAGCTGCCAAATGTTGCAGGAAGAATTTATAGAAATGTTTATAAAGATGGAAAAGTGCCACCAATTGAGCCAGACAAGGATTATTCGTATAATTTTGCAAAAATTTTAGGGTATGCCGATAATAAGGACTTTGTAGAATTATTGAGGCTTTATCTTACAATTCATTCTGACCATGAGGGTGGAAATGTATCTGCACATACAACGGTAATTAACTTAATTTTACATTTCAAAATAAACATTTAGTCACAACATTTATTTATTACAGAGATTAGTAGGAAGCGCACTTTCCGATCCATTTCTTGCATTTTCGGCGTCTCTGAATGGTCTGGCTGGACCATTACATGGGTAAGTTTGTTATCCAAAGGATGTGCTTATGATATATATATATATATATGCAGTTTTTACGAATGCTTGTATGCTAAAGATTGGACTTTAAATAGTCTTGCAAATCAAGAAGTAGTTCGTTGGATTTTTCAAATGAAAGATGCCATTGGTGAATCACCTTCTGACGAAACTGTTAAAGAATATGTTTGGAATACTTTGAAATCAGGAAAAGTAGTCCCAGGTTATGGACATGCTGTTCTCCGTAAAACGGTGAGTTTAATATATTCCTAAGTTATTATATCGATTAGTATGATTGTAACCTATCTATATTTAGGATCCAAGGTATGCAGCACAACGTGAGTTCGCGTTAAAACATCTTCCAAATGATCCTCTTTTCAAGCTCGTATCACAACTATACAACATTGTACCTGGTGTGTTACTTGAACACGGTAAAACGAAAAATCCTTGGCCGAATGTCGATGCTCATTCTGGTATATTATTACAATATTTCGGGCTAGTTGAGCAAAATTATTATACTGTACTTTTCGGTGTCTCAAGATCTTTAGGCGTTTTAAGTCAATTAATTTGGGATAGAGCTTTGTATGTATTCTCTATAATTAATTTATTCGTTTTTCGTACATTAACATATGATTTGACTTATATTACAGAGGTTTTCCTATTGAAAGACCAAAATCTTACTCAACAGAATTAATCAAAAAGATGTTTGAAGAACATTAAGCTGGTTTCTTTATTTTGTATAATCAGATATTTGATACTTTAATCTACTTGCAGATGTCTTGGTTTTTTTTAAGAGATATTGTTTGTATACTGTTGGTGATTCTCAATTATTAATGTCTGTTGTACGGTATCTCAAACACATGGCCTGTGATTTAAAAACCACCAAACTTTAGACGGTCTTTTAATTTAGGTGTTTTATTTATATTCAATATTCAAATATATATTATATATTTTTAATTATATATATGTTATAAAAAATTAGGTATATTGTAAAAATCAAATAACTATATATTCCAGTCACTAGACATATTCTTTCCGATGATCTTACCGGTAATTTATTTAACTACGTTGCTTAATTCATAGTAAGCAATATTTCAATTTTAAGCAAGTTTCTTTTTCGAGTTTTATATTTTATTTTTTTTGGGGGGTAGAGATATATAGGTTATTGGGGTGTACAATGCAAGTCTAATTATATTTAGTGCAAGTGATATAGTAATGATTATTAATCCAACTTTTTTAAAGTAATCCGTATAACATGCAGATCAAAATAATTTTTATTAAAACAAATTAAATTTTGATTAATATTAAAGTTTCAAAAATCATTTTATAGATGAATTTTTGAGTTATCATTTTTTTAAAAAAATAAACAAAAAATTTATATTACATCTAATTTTTACATTACATTATATTTTAAATTATAATGACATTGAATATCAGTACTGTAATTTAATAATATTAAAATTTTTAAAATTTTTATGCAATATTAAAAATTATAAAAAAAATCATTTTGAATTTATTAAAGTATTTTTATATAATAACAAGATTAGAAATTTAATTATTAACATAACTAACAAGTTTTTTTTTTAACTTGGCAGGAAAGCTGGTGATCTTTATTAGATATATGAACATATACATATTATATGATGTACATATACATATTATATGATGTATAACTACATATATTATTACATATCATTATTAGGTCATGATTAATCTATTACGGCCTTGATATTACCTACTTTTTCAACGGTACAGGCGATTGCACAATTAAAAATGATAGAGCCAGGATTTAATATTGAAAAGTTTATGAAAAGTTTATTATACCAGAGATAATGGAGGCATATCTGAAAGAAGATAATGGAAACTTTAAAAATATGATGTTCAGAAGCGGTAAGTCATAAATAACAACATTTAATGAATATTGAATCATGCAGATTCAGCAAGATTTTGTAAGCGATTCAAGGATGTTGGATACTAGAAATGTAGAGATAAGCAAATACAATGAAATTTGATTGCATATACTTTTACTAATAAAACAATTTTAAACAGCAATCTATTATTTATTAGGTTGGCAACAGCCAAAGTACTTGATAGTGGTATATGGTGATAGTTGTATCGTTTAATACACAGGAAGTAATAGTATTTCATGATCGAATGACCAAAGAAATAATATACAGACGAGATTAAATCGATCAATCCACATACTTATATGTAATAAGATAAATTAACCGACCTCATAACAGCCGGATGGAGAATTATGGGTAATATTAACGATAATGTTCCGAATATAAAAATAAAATGCTTATATTAACATATTAATTTATTTTACGCATATTCTAACCAAGAAATGGCAAAGCACGGGTCACAAACTTTAATATGGTAAAATAATAATTTTAATAACTTTCATGGTTCCCCATAGCTTTCAATTTTTTTAGATAACAGATTTTAATGCGACAGAACAAACAAATAACTTTATCCGTATTAATAATAAATATCATTATTCCAAATCAGACGTGTAATTAGTGAACGTAATTAGTTAATACGATTAGTGATGCAATGAGCGAATGCAATGAGTGAATGCGGTTAGTGAATGCGCTTAGTTAATGCAATTTGATGAATGCAATTAGGAATACAATTCATGAACATTAAATTAATTGTAATAAAAAATAAAAAAAAATAAAAAATAAATACAAAATAAATAAAAAAAACGGTTAATAGTGAGAGAATTACAAATTTACACAATAATTATTAACTATTTGTAATACGGGTGACGCATGATAAACATAATGAATTGACGTTTTTTAGCGCAAATTGTTATAAGAAAAAGTAAAACTGTTAGTATGAGAGTATGAGAAGATTGTAAGCAAAGGAAAATGTAAATCAGGAGAGTAGATTCTGTGTCGAAATTTGCTTAATAAGATTAATAAGATTAATAAATGTTACATAAAGAAACCCAAAAAGGGTAGTAATGTATGATCACGGAAAGAGCATTTATAGCATATAAAGTAAGGATTTTAAAACGGAGTAATTGTTGATTTTTCCCTATGGAATTCAATTGGTACTAAATGTTTAAATTTGGAAAGGGAATTCATCAGAATAATTAAGCACGTAACTAATTTAGTTTTATGCTAAATATAGATGTTTCTTGATAATCAGCCATATATGTTTGTTCTTAATCTGGAGATGCTGTGCGTAGCTTATTTGCACGATTGATTGTTTGTATCAAAAGAAATTTTAAGCCAAATAAAGAAATGTTATTTGAGAAAGAGAACTAATGGGGCTCTAACAAGGCAGGTATATCATCAGCATAAACCGATAATAATTATTAAACAATGTAATATGAACATGTACAAGGACAGAGAATCTAGATCAACTATGGTGCATGTCACAGCATGATCTTTTTATAGAAACACATAAGATATAAATATACTTAAACCCTTTGATAATATGTATTTATGCAATGATTCTCTTGTTATGAGATTCTTATTAATAAAATTAAATAGAAACTACGTTCAGATTGGTCAAGGCATATCTGGGAACTGATATAAGGGTCTACACTTGGTTCGGATCCGCAATTTGTGATTATGATTCGCAGTAATTAAATTAATGCATGTAAAAAAAAAAAAAAAAGTTTGTAATAGATTATAATTCCTACCGGCATTAGAAGGATTTCTTATTAAATTCTGAAACGTATTAATCAAACCCTTAAAGAACAATTTTTTAAAAGGATTTTCTTCTTTTCCATTTCATGGTTTAAACGAAAAAGTGAAAGACTCAATACATGCTATCATTAAATTTGTAATAATAAATATTCATTGTATATTTAGAGGTAAGTAATGTGTCAGTACATTATTTGCTTTTCTGTTGTGTTCGTTGTGACCCGACCTAATTTACACTGTTATTATATATATATTTTTATACTAAGCTTTTTTTTTTTTTTTTTTTTTTTTCTTTTTTTTTTTCCTTGCTTTCTGCCCATTTATCTTCCTTTCTTTCCCCTCTCCGATACCTGAATTTATATCCATCTTCCATTCCTTTTTTAATGCTTTGGATTTGGAGCTAGGGTCGGAATTTTTTTTAATCACATAACAACCACTTTTGGCCTGTTGTGCTTCACGCAACTTGTTAGGTAGCAGGAAGATATCGAATCATTCATTCATTCCTCTTAACCCCCTTTTTCTTTTGGATATCCCATTATTGAGCCACCTGACTATCGCACGTATCTGCTAAAAATATATACCACATCTTTTCCATCTAATCCATTACGCATACATATTTATATGGTTTTTGGAATATCATCAATTTAAGATTTCATATATATTTCCGTTGCCCTTCAGCTAAAGGGCAACTAGCTAGATCTTTTTCGAATACTCGGTCAATTACACCCTTCCTTGGTCTAGTGTGTGACTTAAATAGTCACTCTTTTTTTTTTTCCTTTTTTTTTTTTTCCTCTATTACCTTTGAAGGACAACCACTTTTGAACCTGCTTGGCTCAGGCGAAGTAACACCCCTCCCAGGCGTTACTCATCTTACCCTTCGTAACTTTAGGAAAAAAAAAAAAATTACAACAGCTGGCCTGTTCAAAGCTCCTCTAAAATATTATAAAATACGTCCACTTTTTTCAATTTTCACTAAATTGTCAAAGCTTGTACAAAAAGGAAAAAATACTGGATTTTGGAGCGTCCGTTTTGTCAATATAAATAGCTGTTGTTATAAAAAAAAAAAAAAAAAAAAGGTTAAGAATTCTGGACATTCTTGAACTTTTGTAATTACTCTGCACAAACAAGTGCTTTCTATTGTTTTTTTTTTTTGGTTACATGACCAGTGCAGTAAAAAGATCATATCCGTTCGGTTCTAGGCCAACGTCTTTAGTGGAAGAAACTGATCAGTTCAAAGTTCCTCAGGCACCTTTACATAAAAAAATGTCAATGGCTCATAGCATTAATATTTCTGTCGACGGTGCCGCTCTTAATATGAAATTATCAAAAACAATTGCAACAACAATGCAAGATAATGAAGATAATGATCCCACTGATAACGTCGGTTTTATGTCCATCTCAAATAATAACAATCTTGTTGCGACTGATTATGGTGAAAAGAGTCCTTTATTAAGTCCTTTACCAAGTCCTCCTTCTGCCAAAGGTCGTAATAGGAAAAATTTACAGGTGGTGGTTCCACCTGTTCGTTCTTCTATATCCGCTCCTAATTCTCCTCAATTACCGCCAAATATTATATCCCATGCTCAAAATAGACGTCCATCAACCCCTATATGCGTTTATCAAACCAAAGGCCCTATTGTAGATCCTAGAATACTAATGTCTAAGACTGAAAATTCAATCGGTGAAGATTTACCCTACAAAGATGAACCAATACAAATAATGCAGCATTTATATCTTGGTTCTGAAATTAATGCCGCGAATAGATCAATGCTTAATAGACTTGGCATTGAGTTCATTTTGAATGTTGCTAAGGAAGTTGATAATCCTTATTTCGAAGATTATCCTTATTCTCCTGGTTCTGATTGTTCAAATGATAGTTTTCATTCTGCTATACAGACTCCTTCATTGGATTCTCCAATGGTTATTCCCTCTCCACTCGGTGTTTATCGTTCAAATTCTCTTAAACGATCTTCAATGCCTTCTCGTTCAAATTCAATACCTACTCTATCTACAGTTCCCGCGACAGATGATTTTGGTCCTTTAAAATATAAAAAGTTCTTTTGGACGCATAATCAAGAAAACCTTATTTCTGATTTTGCTTCAGCTTTCGATTTTATCGATGAGGCTCGGTCGGCTGGTAGAAATATTCTTGTCCATTGTCAGTGCGGTGTTTCTAGATCTGCGTCTTTAATCATTGGCTATGTAATGAATGCAAATCGGATGACACTTAATCAGGCTTACGAGTTCGTTAAAAATAGGAGTCCTTATATATGTCCAAATATGAGCCTTGTGTATCAACTAGTTGATTTCGAAAAGACTTTGAAACTAGGAAAAACCAATGATGTTCATAATCCTTTATCCGATACTACGATCAAGACTAAATCAGAAAATACAAAAACTAGATCACATTCACGTAGTTCTAGTATTGAGAGTGATCTTTTATTAAAAACTCACAAACGTAGTAATAGTATCCCAAGGAACACTATTAGCCCTATATCTGTATATGATAATATTCCAAAGACTCCTACTGTTATTTCTGAAAGTTCACTTACCGCACAGACTACTCAGTCTACTGTGAAAGGTTTTACCGGAAGGTTTCATGTTATCACGGCTTCTGTAACACCTAATTCTCCAACTGCCTTATCACCGACGTCATCGTTATCGCCCACGAGTACAGTATCACCTACAACTCCATCGAGCGAACCATCACCAACTGGTCAAAGACGTCCTTCAAAGCCTTCACATCTATCGCCAAGGGATAGTAATTCATCATTAGGTTCATCTGAAAAGACTCGATCACTGTATTCTGTTGATTTCTCACCGTTATCTCCAAAAAAAATAACAAATCCTCCAATGACTCCCTCGATCATTTCTTCAAGTTCCCTAACTCATACAATTGAAAATTTCGGTTCCCAATCAAATTTCTTATTACCTGAAACAACACCACGAATAATAGGTCGCCGCCATTCAAATGTTATTAGCGGTTATAGTAATTATAGTCGTAATAGTCTAAATGGATTCACTTCTAGCTTATATCGATCTGCATCAGAAAGTATATTTTCTCCAACAAGAATATCGCCACCGATCACCCCTATGGCAATTCCAAATATGAGTGAGCTGTTGTTTCGTGATGATCAATAGTAAGGACATTGAAAAGGATCAGAACTCTTGATTGTTTCTTTTTTTTTTTGTTTTTTTTTTTTTAAAAAAAAAACCGATCTATCTTTTGATGGTAATTTTTATGAACGATAACATTGTTTTTTTTAACACAATTTTGTAAACTACTTAAATATATTTTTTATTAATAAAAATGTTTAATTTCTCTTAGGGTCTTGGGGGAAAATTCGAATAAAGATAATCTTTGGGCATGTTATATGGAGTGTAGTTTTTGATTTTGGTTTTGTATTCTTTTCATATTTTTAGTCAAATCAAGTAATAAACGGATTTTTTTTTGTTCTTTACCGGATATGATTAAATTTTTTTCTTGTAAAAAATAATTTTTTTCCATTTTTTTGAATATTTATAAATATTCTTTCTTATTAAGGCCATTTTTTGTTAGAATGTACAAAGTCAATCCTTCCTTTTTTTTTTTTTTTTGTTATTTTAAACCTTTTTTAACACCCTTTAGTTTTCTTTTAAGATACTAATGTGTTTGGTTTAACCTTTGTTCCGAGTTGATAAAGATCTTGTAGATTTTTGTTAGCAATACATTTGAACATGATTTATTTATATATATATATGTTTGAACACATACATCAAATAAAAGACGTATAATCAGAAAAAAAAAAAGAGTATAAAAACTGTTTCTTTATGTTTATAATTTTATTTGTGCAATACTAATAGTATCCTCTAAATTAACTCGGATAAATGAATATGTATGCGACCTGTTGCATGTTACATATTTTCTCTTGTACAATTTAGGAATAACATATCATTAATCTAATTAATTCACTCTATCAACCTCATCATCTAAAACTGGCAAAAACGTTGCAAAGGTCAAATAACTGGTATGACCTTTTGCTTCAGTTGGAGTTTTGGATACATACAAATTCGGTGGATCTTGTTTAATTTTAGCGGACTTAGCTGCTTTCGAATCAGATGATTCTTCTTCGTTACGCTTACGTTTTTTGTCTTGTTGAACTTTGATTTTTGATACAGCATCTTTCACAGTGTATATGGGGATTGTATGCACTTCTTGATTACGAATAAGGCATTCAAACATTTTAATTTCTGTTAATCAAAGATTGATGAACGTTTGTTTAATGATTAAGTAGTAAAATATACAAATGTAAAGAATAATTCCAAATAATTACCGACAAACCCATGCTTGTTCAACGAAACGCATGCCCGTTGTACTTGTTCAATGCATGGACTAAAACAACAAATTTTACCTATTCGATTTTGCTGCAAAGAATATGTATATATATATATGTTACGAATCAACTTAATCATCTTAATTGGCAGAAAGAAATAGTACCTTAAAAGCGGCTTTAGCTGAAGCGATTGCGTCCCATGGTGCGGGCAAGTCCAAAAACACTATAATTAAGTAATGAAATAAGTTATCTAAAGTCATCAAACCAACAAAAAAAAAAATATATATATATATATATTGTAAACATACCGGCATGTACCAAATCAGTTATTCCAAAACCATCTTTATAAGCGTCTCTACATTCAATAGTGATGATATCAGAGAGACCATGTTTTTCAAAGTCTTGTCTGTCAATATTAACACAATATTAACAAATGAGTTAAACATATATTTGAATGATTTGCCTCTTGTTCTTCAAATCCTGCATATCAATACCAACAAATGAAATAGTCATATATTTTTAATTATTTATCTAAATTTTAGAAAGTGTTAAGATATTAAAATACCTTGCAGCTTTTGCACGTTCTTCATGATATTCAAACGTATATAAATGACCATTTGGTGCAATAGTTCTAGCTAGAGAATGAGAGAAGGATCCACTTCCAGTTCCTATAATATAAAATGATTATTAAATAAATCTAATAAAATTTCAAATAAAATCCCCAATAAAATTTTTTTTAATTAACTACCAGATTCCAATATTATTGAACCAGGTTTTAGATCAAGATATGTCGTTATAAAAGAAATGTCCGCCATATATAAGATTTGTGTTCTATGAGGAACAACCAGAGTCCATAATTCTGGTGTTGGATGCAACAAGTACATAAATCCTCTACCGTTATGGGAAGGCATCTAAAATGATCTTATACTTAATACTATCTTATCGTTTGAAAGATGTGACTATTAAATCATCAAAGATATACACATATGTATCTTAATAACCTTAGTTCCATATTCCTTTCCAATCATGTCTGAATGCCGAAAAGTGCCAAATTTATTGTTGTATGTCAATTTAGAATCCATAATTAGCGGTGTCATGTTCTCGCGAGACTTGAATATCCAATGGAAATATATTTAGAACCATATAAAAAAGTATATTTTAAAGAAAATCTTACCATGTACGCAATAACAAGATCCCCTTCTTCAATAAAAGTCTTATAGCTTAAAAAGCTGGTCATGATTTTAAAGTTAAAGAAAGTTGCCGAATATGCGACTTTCAGTATCCTTTAACGTTAAAAAAAAAACGTAAAAAGATACAATTCACGTGATAAAGATATAGAAACTACCCAAAAATTTCAGTAACACAACATTCTCCGACCAATAGAATTGCATGCACATGATGTATGTCACTACATAAATTAGACAATCGCCAAATAAAATTCATCGAATGGTTGTCGATTAAATTAAAGTGGGTCTGTCAAACTCATACAGGGGGATCACCAATTCTGGGTCGGAATACATCGGAATCATGATCGGCAGGGCCGGAATTAACTAATTTTGCCCAAGATCACTAAAAAGTTTTACTAATGAAACCATAGCTCACTCATTAAGTAAAGCTGCCCAGCTGATAATTTTGGCCCAGAAATGGTT